>RBZT01000588.1:0-209255 GCA_003693705.1 Polymyxa betae
TTGTTGTTGTACAGGCCACCTCCCAGACCTCCACCTCCCAAACCCCCAGTAGGACCGTTGTTGTTGTACAGGCCACCTCCCAGACCTCCACCTCCCAAACCCCTAGTAGGACCGTTGTTGTTGTACAGTCCACCTCCCAGACCTCCGCCTCCCAACCCCCCATTATTTCTGTTAAGGCCAGCGTTAAGGCTGTTCAGACCTAGGCCGTTGCCGCCGAATCCATTAAGATTCTGAGGCTGGAATGGAGCTGCCCCATAGCCTTGCGGTTGATAAGGCGGCAGTGCAGCTTCGTTGTGGCCGTTATATGGCGCCCGTTGTGGTTGCTGTTGTTGGCCTTGGCTGTCATCATCTACTGATTGGCCATTCCCTTGATCGTCGTCGCTGTTCTCGTTAGCTTCGGTTTGGTATGACGGATCAAGCACCTGAATGTGAATGAAAAACTGCAAAACCATAACTAACTGAGATATTCACCTTTGATACGATATGCAAAACGCCATTATCGAAATAGTGATCACCTTCGACAACGTACGCGTCGTTGACGGCGATGATTCGATCGTTGTCGATATCAATGGGCTCCGATACGATAACGCTGCCGTCTAGAGCTTCCATTGTGCCATTTAGCAGATCAGTTGAGAAGTTCCCCCTCACAATATGGTATCTTATGAGATCTGCCTATAAACTCGTTTAGTCGTCTGACATAATCGTATCGAAATCTTATTACTAGTTCAGTCTGATTTGTTGGCCAGCTGTAGTTTTGGCAGGCATCATCATTTGGAGAAAAAATTGTGTAAGGCCCTTCATCATCAGTCAGTTCGTCTATCACGCCAGTGGAATTTAGATAATCGAAGAAGATTGATATATGTTTAATCTTATTTGCAACTGATGATATATCATCGGCCTTGACCGAGTATGCGAAAAGAAGGCACGTCAAGGCCAATGTTAACGTTGGCATTCTGTTGTTTGGAATGAGGATCCCCTTCCGTTCGGGACCAGGATCATAACCTTGAGGAGTTCCTGTCCATAATGATCCGCCATTCTCCGATCAAGTCGTATCCATATGCTAAATGTGGATAAAGGTACGTCCTTGAGGGAATTGTTTCGTCCTGCCTGGATTCAGGACCTTCTGGATCATGTACACGTTCATATCTGGAAGAATCTAAGTTGATATGGTCACAGTCACGAATATGCTATCAGCCATGGCTGTACACGCTCATATCTGGAATGAATCTAAGCTGATTTCGTCTCAGTCACGAATATGCTGTCAGTAACTGGTATCAAGCCATTTGTTCAAGCTGGATTTCTTTCGGTTGTGGCCTATGTCGCTTTTAAAGTCATCCAATATTTCGTCTGGTGCCGGAAACTTTCTCGAGCTCTTCGCACAGTCAAGGGTGTTTCCGAGAATCCGAATTGGCTTTTGGGAGATGTACGTTTAATCAAGGAAGCGGGCAGTTTGACTAATCTGAGAGCCGCCGCATTCGATCGGTTTCCTGGAGAGCGTTTTCTAAAGGTCTACTTAGGGCCAATGCCTATTCTGATGAGTCGTGAATACGATTTCTTCAAGTTCGTAACTAGCAATCAAACAGGAAGCCCGACACCCTTCGGGAAAGTTCGTAATGCAGTGATTCACGTTCTGATTGGATTTTATAATGTCATCGCGTTGGATGGACCTGAATGGTCTTTGCACCGAGGAACGTTAACGTCTTTATTTAGTTTAAAAAACTTACAAAATGCAATCGACTTCTCCAATACACTTTATGACCGTCTTGAACATCTCTGGGACGAAGAAATTGCTGCCCAATCTTCAACATCTCAGTCTGCTGTTATCGATTTCGAACCGTACGCAAGCCAGCTTGCCGCTGGAACAATCATCAATTTGCTTTTCTCAATAGACGCTGGTGTTTTGAAGCAAAACATTCACACACTGCCGCCGATGATCGAAAAGTTTGAAGCAGCTCAGAAAGAAACGGAGCAACTCATGCGGCTTCCGCCTTTCATGTCCAATTGGCCACTTCCAGCTCGTATCAAACTTTATTGGCGCTGTCGCGAGGCCGATAACGAGTTCCAGGCCATCATTCAACAGCGTCGTGACAAGTTTCAAAATGAATACGTGCCGAATCAAGACCTCAGTCAAGATGCGTTCGATTTGATGTTAAACCCAGCTGTCCAGCCACCGTTTTCCAACGAAGCAATCCACGATAACATTCTGGCCTTATCCTGGGCCGGACATCGTCCTGCTGAACTGCTTATATCATGGTGCCTCTATTACCTGGCTAAATATCCCCA
Source organism: Polymyxa betae (assembly GCA_003693705.1). Classification (NCBI taxonomy): domain Eukaryota; phylum Endomyxa; class Phytomyxea; order Plasmodiophorida; family Plasmodiophoridae; genus Polymyxa; species Polymyxa betae. The sequence goes on from RBZT01000588.1 coordinate 2,284, forward strand.
ACATCAAGAGACCGTTTTCGAAGAAGTCGCCGCGCTTCCGCGCCCTTTTGTGTACGACGACATTAGTCGCTGTACGAACCTGGATAAGTTCATCAATGAGGTTTTACGAATCACATCGATCGCTCCCTCGATGTTGAAGCATTCGACAACTGACGAAACCAACTACAATGGATTGCAATTGCCCAAAGGGCTTTGGGTTATGGTATCGATTTTCGATATGCATCGCGACCCGACGTATTTTGAAAAGCCCGATGTCTTCGATCCGGAACGGGAACTTGCAAGCAACTCCAAATTCAATCCATTCTCGGCAGGAGAAAAACGCTGTCTGGGTATGAAACCTGCTCGGTTGGAATGTCGCGCTTTTATCGCTGCAATTATTCGCGGTTATCGAGTGGAATTAGTGCCTGGAGCCAATTACAATGTGATACGTCACTTCCTGGTCCGGCCTGAAGCAGGAATGAAAATTCGTATTCACAAGCGAAGCTCATAATGCTACGTCTGTACGCTGCAATTGCTGATGTACCCAGTCCACTCCCAAACCATTCTAAATACACCCCTAAATAAATCTCAGTGTTTGGGCGATGACAGCTTTCCAGCTGACTTTGTAGCTCTGGCCTAGTTAGAGATGTTTGTCTCTCAAATACATTCTACATCAGAGATGTAAGAGATAAAACGTTTTGTAACATTACAAGAAGCGTAACATTACTTTCAATGAAGAGAAGGGCTCCAGAATTGCGTGATCGATAATGACTTCGTCAGGACCAGTTGGCCATGACATCCTGACGCAGGAAGCGCTGTCGGCCAAGACCGCCGATCAGCTTCGGGAGCTCTGCCGAGATGCAGGCGTCTCGTCATCCGGCAGGAAGAACGAGCTGATCGCGCGCTTGCTACAATCCAGACAATTTCGCGTCAGGACGGCCGATCCCGCCCGACCCAACCAACCGGCCAATGTACATTTTAATGCTGTTGCGTGTATAGATGAATTATTTTTCTTAAAGCTGCTTTGCTTGTTCTGTTTTTCATTGTGATTAAATCGCTGCGCTTAGGGAGGCATGCGATTACGGCGCCCAGCACCACCCGAGCATACACGTCTCTTGCCAGTACAGCCGAATGTAGGTTGAAACGGGGGATTGCACGACCACTAACCGCCTGCGTTTAGCTCCTACCGCCGCGAAGGAAATCGCCGCCGAAGCGACCAGCTGCTCCTGGTCCCGTTGATCCACGACTTCAGCGAAGCTCGGTGCCGCCACAACAACCGCCTCCAGGTTGTCAGGCTTTATTAACGAGATTATTTGCTACAAATTTGTGTTGGGGCGATGGCGTCATTGGTTGATTCTGGATTATTTACAGTCGTGGATGATTTCATCCCAGACCGCGAAGAAGAATCGCTCCCGATGATGGATCTCGATGACGATTATGAACCCGCTCCGATGATGGAACCTGTTTCGATCTCAGTGAAAGCAGAGCCCATTGTTGAATCCGAGCCGATTGTCCAAAGGAAATCCATCACTGCTGATGTCAAGCTCGAACCGTATCGATGATGCCTGTTTGCTCTTCATATCGTCACGTTATTGTGTCTTAGGTTTGATGGATTCTCGGTGGCGTTTGTCTGTCATTCGAATCTGAATCGAAGTATGGAGGCCCACTATCTCTGTATGCAGGCCGATCCCTTCAAAAACAACGCCAAAAATATCAGAAGCTATGGAGCGGTACCGAATTTCTTGTCTTCCTCGCTGTTTCGAATAGCCGCATTTCTGGCTGCTGCGATTAATGGAACTCATTATCTAGTTGATAGGGCGGTCGTGTGAATCTACCTGGAACGACGGCCAACAGTCCACACATCTTCGATTTCGGAGTCGCCGGCTATGCAGATATTCAAAAGACATTGATTGAGAATGATCGAGACCAGTTCTATACTCGAATGGGAATATTGAAAATGATCGACAGGAATCTGCAATTGAAACCCAAACCCGAACGGTATTCGCTGCTGATCCTTTTCAGTTGCTTTTGGCACTTTGGCGCTTCTTCTAGTTCTCCTCGATTGCAGTTTATTATATTTGGACTGAATTTAACATTACAGATGGCAAGATGAGCCCAGACATTTCAACTTGATTGTCTGCTTCGAACAGAGAATTTTTGGTAAATTATTTTTCAGACACCATATTTTTTAATGTTTAAAATCGCTTGCCCAGATATCGTTGTGGAAGATCTGTACTCCCGGAAGCCAGCCCAGCACAGACTCGCACATGTCGTGAATATTGAGACCCCCGATAATTTCGCTTCTGCTAAGATTGGCGGTACATTAGCCTGCCAGCTTGTAGAAATGGTTTGTACGAGCTCCTGGTGTTCTGCGCCCTACCAATCATTGTCTTTGCAGATCGCGAAATCTCCTGATTGGGAAGCCGAGTTTCCAGCTCTGTTGGGGATTATCGAACAGACTGTACAGCTACAACACGCTGTCGTGTTTTATTAAACTAGAATCACAAATTGATTTTAAAAGTAATGCAGGACATTTCGATATCAGTCCGAACGCTGTCTAGATTAAAGACATCATGATTGATACACAGACGTCTGAAATGCAGTGCACAGCTCGATGAGCTAGCTGCTTGGTGGGCGACGACGAAGATTTGCATACGTCGTTCCCACGTTGACGACGAACGTGGATGCAAACTCAGCTATGGAATCGGCGTGTAGATTGCCGTTATCGATCTTATGAAGGCTGACCAGCAGATAGGACATGCGATTCATGACCTCTTTCTTGCTGTTCACACGAAGATCAACACACCAGGATCGATCATCATTGGGGAAGGAGACGAGAATGGGCGCCGTAGTCTTGGCACCCTGCGAAATCGACACCAAATGGACCGGAAGATTGCTCTGGACGTCGACCAGCTGGACCTTCATGGCCGCCGTCTCGCTGAGCTGCATGTCCATGACTTCCAGTACGACCTTCTCCTGAGTGAACAGCCAATGTGGATATCCAGCCTATGAGACCGAACGAGCATCTGAATGTCGCAATGCGATTCTCAAAGCGACAATACCTTCCAGTAAATGTGGCAGCTCTCCAGAAAACGTGGCAGCAGAGGCGACGTCGATCGCCACGACGTTTGTGCATCGTTGATCGGAAAGATGGGTGCTGGAACAGTGAGAGCGGGCGGCGGCGGCACCGTCATACGGGTTTGGGGATCATCACCAGCACGATAGACACGACGGGATGACGTCAGCTGACAGACGCTCGACAGGCACGAATCGACGATCGTCACGTGTTTCTTGTCGTCGACGCGCAGCAGCTGCGACCGTATCACGTACAGTTTCGATTTGTCGCCGACTTTGGCCTTCCGCACGCCCGAGAACGAGATCGTCCCTTGCGACGGGATCACGTCCTTCGTCTTGATGCGACAGCAGGCCTCGATGGCGCCGCCGCCGACCGCGCAGAGATCCAGCCTCATCTTGTACGAGCCGCCGTCCGGCAACGGGGCCAGCATGGTGGTCTCGACGGGAGTGTCGTGATAGGTGGACATGAACAGATGGATGGCGCCGTTATCATCGATCTGTTCGAGGTCATACCGGACTCAATACACGAGCAACAATGGCGAAAACCTTGAGAAGCGGAATCTCCCACTTCACCACCATCTCGAACATGCTCTTCTCACTTCGCGTCGAATAAATATCGGCGTTGATGACCTGCTGGACCATCTCGGGCGACGACAGCTGGCTGATCAGACGGGACATGACGTCCTGGAAGTCGGTGCGACAGACCAGGATCATCTGTTGCTGGGCGCCTTCGTTCATATCCGACGAGATCAGTACCGGGGCTGGATCGTTATCGCCGGTCATGGCGATCGAGTTCTGGCGCGACGCGCTGATCTCGTACGGAATGTAGAAACAGTTGTACTGGGCGAACAGATCGCGTCCCTTCAGAATCCAATCCATCCCAGCATGAATGGCCTCGTACATAACTCGGCGCTGGTTGCGATATTGTGGCAGCAGCGACAGACGGATATGCAGGCAGGGATGCCCATCATCCAAACCCGTGTCGTGCTGCAGCGAGAACTTGAGAAATCCGGCCAGGATCTGGGGCGGGCCGCCACCCGTGTTCATGATCGCGGATCCGGGTTGGGTCTGGGCCAATAGGGCGCCAGGCCGAGGCCCGATACGGTCCTTGGCGAACAGGACCCAGGGCCCAAGACCATTGGTCGCCCATTGCTCCACGTACGAATCGAACACCGAACGGATGCGTTGTTCGTCGCCGCTATCGCCACAATTGCCGCCGTGAACGGCGAAGAACGACGACCAGTCGTTGGCCGTCATCTGGACGAGGATAATGTTCGTGGTCGACAGACACCGGGCTCGATTGGACATGACGATTTCGCAATCGAGGGTGACCGCCGGGTTGGCTGGCGCTGGGCGTTTCGCCGGCTGGAAAACGGGATCCGGCTGGAAGTTCTCGATGCGAACGCGTTTCGAGCCAGAATACGGGAACATGGACGATTTCAAGACTCGAGCGCTATCCTCGGCGATGTCATCGTCGAGAATCCAAGGCTCGAGGACGGTCTGCGGTTGCCATGGATCCGGGCCGACTTGCGGCGGCAGGGACAGGTCCATGGCATGGGGCGGTCGATGCGCCATCTGCGGCCCAGATTCGTCCATAAACGAATCGATATTGGTCCGGCCGTCGACCGGCCGCAATAATTCGATCGGAGGCGCGCTGGGCGGCGGTTCGTCCTCGACCATGCGGTTGGCGAGCGAACCTGGACGCTGCATCTGGACTGAAAGCGGCTGGGTATCGTACGGCGAGAAGAAGTTGACGGGGGAGATGTTGTCCAATTCCAACGACACCATGGACGACGAAGGGATGGATGGGAAAGGTTTCGGCCGATCTCTGATTACAACAATGTCGCCATTCCGATGCTGATACTGCTGGGACAGCTATTGCGTCCCATTGTCCGGGCCCATCTTCCACCAATCGTCGACTGGTTGCAACAACTCGACCGACCGGAGATCCAGACCAATCGCACTTTACGACGACCAGACCAGCGGGCCAGTACTACGACCTGCTGTTGCTGTTACCCACCGGGTTCTCTGTATTGATAGATTTTCGGCAGTATGAAGGGGAGGTTATGGCGTCCTACATGGTCTGCAGCTTGCTGAGCTGATAGTAGACGCCCTGTTTCTGTAACAGCTCAGAATGGGTGCCAAGCTCTACGACCCGACCGTGATCGAGCACGGCAATGATGTCTGCTTTCTGGATTGTCGCTAGGCGATGGGCGACGACGATGGAGGTTCGTCCCTCCATCAACATATTTAAAGCTGACTGAACCAGAGCCTCACTTTCAGTGTCCAATGCAGAGGTCGCCTAAAGGAACATGAAGTTAGCAGAAATGGGCACGTGATATCATAGCAGTACTTCGTCTAACAGCAGCAGCTGCGGATCGATTAGAAGGGCCCGGGCGATGGCAATTCGTTGACGTTGGCCTCCGGATAATTTCGATCCCCGTGGCCCGACTTCGGTTTGGAATCCATCCGCCAAACGATTAATGAACTCCATGGCGTTGGCCAACTTGGCGGCCTGAACCGAGTTAAACAGGCGATGGCAGCAGCGATAAATTCCTTTTTTACTTCTTTGACTTTGCTTTCTGGAGCAGTCGGATCACCATAGCAGATGTTATCATAAATTGTGCCATTAAATAAAACCGGCTCTTGAGAAACCAATCCGATTTGTCTGCGGAGGTCGGTGATATCAATCTCCTGTAATGGCGTCTCTCCTGGTTGTTATTATCAGCACAATGCTTCCAATTCTAGCAGCGAACTTTACCTATCATAATGCCACCAGCTTCGGGATCGTAGAATCGAGGAATCAGGCTTGCCGTTGACGTTTTGCCTTTGAACAATTTAGAAAAGCTGCTTTCGCTTCCTTACAATTTGACATACCTGAACCCGATGGGCCAACAAGGGCTAGCGTCTTACCAGCAGGGCACGTTACTGTCATACTATCAAGAACCTATCACAAATATGACGATATTTGATGGTGTCATGAGTAAATAGCCAACCTTGACATCAGGCCGGTTTGGATATCGGAAGTCGACATTTTTGAATGAAATCGAGCGCCCTTTCAAGGGCAGCGTCTTGCCAGACTTGGCACCGATCGTGGTCTTCATGTCTAGAAACCTGAAAACCTCTCGGGCCGCCAGTTTCGCTTTGGCTCCATCTGGTGCCATTTCCATTACCTAATAGAGCAATCTCAGTGTCTGTACAGAAATCAACTTCTCGTTTCATGTACTTGTCCAACACCCATCATACTCATAACGATTGAGAAGAACACCTTGAACAGATGCATTGGCTCAGTCATAAGTCCTTCCTTGACAAGCCACGACCCATAATAGAATGCCACGCCTGAATTAGGTCATCGCAGACCGATGCCGAAATGGGCCGGTACGTACCGTAAACGGCAAACATCACGAACTGACTTAGAGCGAAACCAAACCCGGCCAGGACGGAACCCTTTCGACCTTGTTCGACCGCCGGAATCAAATTGGTCTCGAAATCTTGCAGAATCTGATACCAATGAGTATTGAGCCAAATAGCAGCCAAACTAAACTATTAACCTGGCGTTCGGCTGATAAAGAAGCGACCGTCCTGATGCCATTGACTGCTTCGTTCGCCAGTCGACCGGCAAATTCGTAGGCAGATTTGCTGTTCGATCCAGCGATGAACGCAAACTGATTGCTGAGTTGAGAAATTTACAGACTAAACTGAAGATATAGAAACCTGGGCAGCACCTGCCGCAGCGATGATGGGACCAGCTGCCAACATCACCAATGTTAACCGCCAACTGTAATAGAAGGCGATTCCCAGACCGGCGACTTCAATGAAATCAATATAATGTGGAGACTCTCAAGGGGCGATGATATACCGAGCATTGTTGTCATTTGAATAATAGTGGAGCTCGAGCCAACAGTGAGACCTCGAACGGCTACAGACCGAAATTAGGAGATGAGCCATCATCACTGTTCGCATCTTACATTCGCAATCGTTGCTGAGTTTCATATTCAGGATTCCAGGCGAGTTGTTTACATCGTCGAACCAGGCCACATCCTGACCACAATCAAAGCCCGACAATGAAGTCAATACGAATGTAAAACCTGGGCTAAAAAGCATTTGAACAACTCATTGCGCAGCTTCAACGTTAATCGCTCGCCGACCACCGCGAACGAGCCAAACGCGACCGCAGCAGCAACCACCTTTGCAATAAATCAGTCGAACACAAACAGGATGGTTGGTGATTTGAACCTGGTAAACTCCCAGCCCAAGATACACGAGACCCCATAGTCGTGATAACTCTTCGACATTCGGCTTGAAGAAAGCTTGTAGCATCTCGGCCAGGATGAATGAGAACGACGGCATAACGAGGCCCATGGCTATCGATGCCAGGGCACCACTCAGCAGAAACGGCAGAGAATCCAGCGAGAACTTCCAGAGGCGGTTCATTTCGCTGGAACTGATCTTCGGCGGCGGTACTGCCTCGGCTGGTTTCGATTCGTCCGGCTTCGATATTGTAGAAGCAACGGCGCCTTCGTCGCTTTTTGTTGGTTCTCCCTCTTTCGAGGTCAAATCAGAAAGCTTGACATCGTTCGTGTCAATATCACTGGCCGGATCCAGGGCCGACGCTTTGGTCATGCCGGCATACACGCCCCCGAGCGCCACGAGCTCGGCATGCGTGCCCTGTTCGTGCAATTTTCCGTTCTTCAGAACACAGATCTGATGGGCATCGCGAATCGTTGAAAGCCGATGAGCGATCACCAGCGTGGTTTTCGTTTGGGATGCGTTATTGAGCGCCTAAGACAATGCATTTGAGTGTCTCCTGTTTTTAAAAATATCTTCGGAACCTGCTGGACAAGCTTTTCGCTGTGCGAATCCAATGCAGACGTCGCTTCATCAAAAAGTAGAATTTGCGGGCTGCCCACGATAGCTCTGGCGATACAGACCCTCTGCAAGAAAAACGTAAAAAGTTGGCGCTTTCAAAGGGTCTGAAGGCGTACCTGTTTCTGTCCACCACTTAATCGTTCATTACCGCTGCCACCAACATCGGTCTCGTATTTATCTGGGAGATGACTGACGATAAAATCGTGGCAGTACGCCACTTTGCAAGCGTTCTGGAAATCCTGATCACTGGCCTCCGATCCGTTCTTCCCATACAGTAAATTCGTCCGAATTGTGCCAGTAAAAAGAGTCGGTTGCTGAAAGACGACTCCTGCACATGGTCAGTGCAATCACGAAGATCACCAAAACATTTAAGCACCGATATGTTTCCGCAACGAAGCGACATTCACCGAGCGAATATCGACGCCATCGATCGTGATTCGGCCGCTATCCGGATCGTAGAATCGATTAAGCAATTGACCGATCGTGGATTTACCACTCCTGAAATCGAGCGATAAACAATACAGAAAGAGCCAAATTGTTCGCGTCTACCCGGTTTCACCAACCAATGCACAAGATGTTCCAGGTGGGATGGTCAGATTCAGGTTGTCCAAGATCTTCTGATTCGGTCGTGTCGGATACGAGAAGCACACATTCTCGAATTTGATTTCGCCTCGTACAGGGACTGATAGCGTGGTACCTAAATAGCCGAAACAAACTCAGCTAAACATTCATCGAACTCTCCCTTCATACCGGTCTCGTCCAGCGGATCAATTTTCGATTTCCTTTTGATAACAGCCCAGATCCCAGGTGCACATCCGATACCGCCCGTGATATTGGTCACAGATGGACCCATTTGCCCTGAAATAAATCAGCGACAAGGTTTGTTACGACCACAGGCCACACAAACCAAGGCCGAATGCTCCCATTAGGACTGAGAAGAATACCGCCAGAACTTGGCCCTGGCTGTATTTTCCGATAGCAATCATATGACCACCGAACCATAGAGCACCGCCATCTAAAATGATTCATGAACTGCAATGAACCCCAGACCCCGCAGTGGATTCATACAGGTTAAGAACATAGTTCCCCACATTGCGCCAATCGACATTCCAACCATGAGGCCTTTTCGAATGCCCGACTGGGCAGCAGATTCCAGTTTGGACGAGAACCTGTTTAGTTCTCGATCCTGAGATCTGAAGATCTTGACAGTTCGAATGGCAGAGAGCACCTAGAGAAAGTTTTAAATAAGCAGAATTGTATAAATGACGAGGATTTAGGACCTCTTCGGAAACGCTACCAGCCGAAGCGAAGGCTTCGCGGCTATCGGAATTGTCCTTCTTTAGATACTTGCCAAAGATTGTGGCTGTGACAGACAATACAGGGACCGAGCATAGAATCACGAGAGTGAGCTCCCAGCCTTTGTAGAGCCCAACTCCCAACCCGCCAATAAACATCGCAATAAACTGAAAACAGTTGCCGACGTTTTGCCCTAAAGCGTCCCGAACCTGTCGCCGTTATTGGGACGAAAACGTGAATCCTTTCCAGGAACCTACCTGCGATATATCGGCTCCAATGCGCGTCGACAACATGCCGGGCTCCTGGCTGTCGTACCAGCCCACGTCCTGTCGCAGAAGCGACGACAGATAGAGACGGCGGAGACGAAAGCCCTGACGATCGGCGGCCGTGGCCCATCCGGTCACCTGACAATCTGTTGAATGAAGGCACGAACGATGAATGATGCACCGAGATGAACGAAAACAATCAGTTTGAATGAAAATCGGAGCCTTTGCCGCTGACCTGCAACCAGGATCCGACGAATGACACGACACCGACGAGAACGATGTCGGTCGCCTTCTTCGTCACCTGGCGATGGAAGTCGTCGGGCGAGCTGGTGCCTCCGAACGACCCGAATAGATCGCCGAAAAGCAGCGAAAACGCTGCCGTTTTCTCAATTCAACCATTACAAATGAAAAGAAACTCGAAGAGACCTGGTAGGCATAGACCGTTGACAATGCCGCCGAGGGTCCCGACGATCATCAATATACAATCCAGTCGGTCAGCGAATTCAAACATGCTGAGATACGAAACTGGGGGATCGGGCGGCCTGGACGCCTTGGTGTCGTCGGCCGGATTCTCGGCCATCTGGACGACAACATGATTGTCCATAATGACGCCTATTAGAAATGGCAGGAGCTATAAAGACACAATAGGTTACTATTGCCATGTCAGTGAGTGACAGAAACAAACAACGCATCCGTGCATGACGACGCAGTTCGCTCTGGGACCTGAATGATGAGTTCGAGTTATCTGGGTGGCGGGAACCATCCCGACCCGACTTGCATGCAGGGAAGTCACAGAATTTTCTAGGGAATGTTGACCCAGAGGCTGCAAGACCGCCTAACCGATTAAGAGCTGGGTTGCGGCGCGACAGATTTCGAGGGCGACATCTATCCAGCTTGAGGATGGGAATAAAAAAACAAGATGGAATATGTATTAATCGATTTGATACAAGAGTAATGCTGACTACGAAGACATCAGTTCCGGGCCGGTGGCTTCCAGATAGATGACAGCTTCATGAACCTTCTCAGTCCAGGTATTCAATTGGGTCCTAAGACTTTCCACCTGAACAAGAACGTTCAGGGAATACTGAACCATCAGAGGATAAGAATCGTGTTCCGACCTGCTGCATATTAAGAACACGAGGCTGGACACGTTTGATTCGAACAATTTGGACCACTTGGTCGATGACGCCTTGAATGACGCCAAGAGACATCGCTTTCATCAACAGCAACTCAACCTAAATTGGCGATGAATGCAACAACGAACGAAGTCGTCATAAAGATGAACCTCATCGATCGTTATCTGGCAAATCTTCGAGATTTCGTCGAATTTGATGTTCCGATCGTTGCTGGGCCGCTTGAACACCATCTCCATCAAGTTCATGATGCGAATCTTTTGACGAAGGAATGCGGCGTTGTTGCTCAGAATGGGCTGTGAACCGCTGTTTTGCTTATAAAGCGCTTCGAACTTTTCAATTGAGCCCTTTGCGATAGTTTACAATGTGTAGTAAAGCTGAGCTGCTTCAGCATACCTGATCGAATGCATTGAGCATGTCATTGATCCACTGGTGAGAAGTGCCCTTAAGAGAGTTCAGAATGGGATGCTGTAAAAGTTCACCAAAATTGTATTGGTCATCGGACGCCAAAGCAGACAGACCAAGATTGCTGCTTAACTCAACCTGAAAACGTTCGTTAATACAGCCAGCAGAAACCAGATTGTAGCATACTTGTTGCTGCAATGGGATGTTTTCCAGAGGAGTGTATGACAGGTATAAAATCGCATTCCGGAAGAATTCAGCAGCGGTACCGACGACCTATTGGCGTCAATCAACTTGAAGAAGCAGAAGCCTTGGTCGCCGTACTTTATGATATTCCATTTTAACTTGGAACAGACGGCTCGGGATAATGGCGGGAAGCTCGGCCGGGTAAGAATCAAGTCCAGATTGAGCTTCCTCGAGACGGGCGTGGCATCCAGGGTGGTCTCCTTTCAACAATACCCAGGATGCTCTAAACAAAATGTTTCAAGGAGAGATATATCGTAGATACACGAGATGCAATACAGTTCCAGTTTCAGGAGCAGCGAAGGGCCAAATTCATTTTTTACTAGACTTGTCTTTGACTCGACAAATTCTATCTTCGATTGGATATCTACAAAACATCAGATCCTGATTCACCTGAAAGAAGTAGCAACCTTTAATCTGATGTGAAGCTTCAAAAACAATTTGCACCAAAGTTAACGGGTCGATTTCTTTAGCGCATTTTGAAACAAAATCGTTATATAATTTCAGAGTATTCTGGTCGGCGTTGAAATAGCCGGTCTTGATCGCTTCTGATAGTTTACAGCCTAGCTGATGCCATAATCTACAGCAGACTAAACTACAGCGACCCACGAATCAAGACAGCACCAACTTGTTCGTGAATAATTCACCGAGTTCCTGGAATACGTTGGCCTGGGCGGGTGCAACGGCGACCTGAGCGTTGATATAATCCATAATCGATGACGAAGACAGCGGCGATAAGAAGCTCAGCAGAATTGTGCGTACTTAAAGAGACTCTGAGTTGTATGAAAGCTGTGTAACATAATCATAGAGTCTTCTGCTACGAGGTATAACTGGATCGGTTTCTCGTAATGTTCGAACAATAAACACGTTATTCATAATAGAGGAAGGTGAAATTTCGTTTTGTTAGGAATGAATCTCCTTTCGTAGATTTTCATGAATTGAGGGATCATGAATGCTATAGTGGCCTAGAAAACTTGAATGGGCTGCACGAGAATATTGTCCCTTCGTTCTCTCTTGATCCGTTAGAAGCCATGATGGATACTTGACGCAACAACATTGTCGACGAGACATATGCAAACGAAAAATTTTACAAATGAAACGAGTAACAGGCAACTAAGAGACAAATGGACAATAATTGCACTGTATTATGACAGAAGCAAATGCGATTGGGGTTGCGATTGCCATCGCAAAATGCCGCCATCCACGTCCATGATGCTGTTCCCAGAAGCACGTTTTTGGACCAACCTTTGAATTTCTTCTTCAACAGTAGACACAGGTCCCATTATCCTTTCACTTAAGAAAGAATTTGACTCAGAAACAACATTAGCGCTCTCCAATGACCTGAAATGGATTTTCTTATTAACCAGAAGCAAAGCTTTGTGATAAAAAATACTGACCCGCGGATACGGCCAATTTCCTGTAAATAGTCTGGAAGATAAGGCGACATTCCTGCGGTCGAACGAATATGATACGTTGTGAAGTCGATCAGAATGAAAAGGCAATGCTCCAAAATGAACCTAGCGCATCATATGAAAATCGCCCAGACATCCGTTGCATGAAAACCCACCTATGCATCTGATCGAACATAACATTTCCCTCTTTGATTGGGCGGGTGACACTTTGTACTGTGTTGACGCAATAGTCGATGAGATCGACAACAAAACTAATGGGTAAAGGAAATCCAGAGTCGGGATCAGAGCGTGCCGTTAAGTCGAACGAGAATAGATCGGTCAAATTTCGAGCCTAGACAAACAGAAAATTAAACAGCGGTCGAGAAGCAATATCGACAAATGCACCTGTTGCGAGCGAATAAAAGCTAAAGGAATAGAGATTGACTGCAAAGCAAGCGATTGCTCTCGACCAAAATTCTGAGGTGGTGAATACATAGCGGATGTCACTTGTCGAGACAGCGCGACACACGTCTGACAAAGAACACGTCGCTGTTCCTGAATAATGCTGGTAGGCATTTCTCGAAAGCGACCTTGAATGTGCCCTATTTGAACATTGATATGAATATCAGATCTGAAACAGATATAGATACAATGTGCTCAGAAAACGAAAAGAATGAAAGTTGTTAGAAACCAGTTACCAATTTCGTAGCAGAACATGAAGCATCGCTGCACTTTTAGAAGGTTGTCGATATTCAATGGTGACTCTAGATTGCATTGAAGCTGATTCCGGAAGACAACAGCGAACTCAACAATTTGTCGATGTAGCAAAGGTGATCTGGCAAGAATGTGTCAGAACAAATAAGCAGGAGACGCCGTATAGTTACATAGGTGACGTTACAACCAAGGCTGTGGCAATATCCAAGATCAGGCCCCAGATATCCGAATGTCGGCGCATCACTTCCGCTATCGATGAGCGAAGCCAGCTGTTGCTGATTGTGGATAAAACTCCGATCGACAATAGAATGTCGCTACAAGACGAGATATAAGTATAAAGGGAGCGGAGTGAAGAACGGAAGGGGTACCTTCCCTTTGGATGAACACTGATCGACATCACGAACATGAGGAAAATCTTCAATCGAGAATAGCTGTCCCCGGGGCTTCCAGCACGGGTTGGGGATAAGAAATGCGACGATAACGATTGAACCGCATTAATAATCTAAGCACGAAGTCGTAAGAAAACGGACCGCATCAAAGAGAAATCGAACCTCGTTGGCAGCACTCAGCGAGCTGCATTGAATTAAGCCAGGAAGCTGCCGAGCGATAAACCCAGTCTGATCGAAAGCCGCCAGACGGGCTCCAATCCGAACAACAGTATCGGCCCAAAATGGAGGCAGAGAAACGTCACCCGATCCTGCCTCTTGACCACGATTGTAATGCCTGATCGCCTGAAGATTAAATACAGACAGAATCGAATCGCAGATCAGCGCATAAACCGGCAGCTCTGGGCTGCGAATTCGTGAGCACGTTTCAACAGCATCTAAAACCACCGATTGATTCAGAAAACGACGGATGGGAGTGGAAAAATTGAGGAAAAAAAAGCAGCGAAGACCAAACAGGCAAACAGCATTACCAGTGTGAAGCTGCAAGGCTTGCATTAACGCTGAGAGGTTGTCCTCACTAAGCGGAGATGAGCAGTGGTAGGCGATGGCAGCCAGCAACAGAGCTGCATCCTTAACGACCGACAATGGGATCCCTTCTAAAGAGAGAACATTGGCGGCCAGGACAGAGCGATGCTGAATGCGCATTTCCTCAGTAAATGTCGTCGCAGCGTTCAGTAAGACCGAATTCAGGAAGAGTTTCCATTTAGTGACGCAGCACGACTGTGCGTTACGGACGGCAACAGACAACGACGCCCATTGCTCCGGAGTCGGCAATAAATCATGAAGCCAGGCATCGAATGGCAGGCTCGAAACCAGTGACAGACCGGTTGCAGGGTCATTAGCGTAAACGAGCTCGATCGACAAGATCTGAAAGGCATGCGACCTAAGCGAGCAGAATTAGAAATAATACCATCAAAAATGGTGTTTGGAAGTACCGCACTTGCAAAGACGCAAGTCGAGCCATTTCCGAGTCGACCGGAATGGGATTGCTAAGCGCAAATGCAATGTTCGACCAGAACGTCTCCCCGAATTCTTGGACGACGCGATCAGCGATCATGGAAGTCGTTGTGGAGCGATATTGAACAGCAGCGACCCACAGCTGAGCAAATACAGACAGAGCCTAGAACAATTCAGGGACATTTGAAAATAAGCAATCTGGACAAAAGCGACTTTTTCGAAAACGACGGGATCGTCGCGTTTCTGGACCATTAACTCGTGCAGTGGTTTAATCAGATTCGTCTCAGAGTCGCTGGACTGAGAGAGCAATCGCTCAGCCAATCCAGGCTGGTACTTCAGCGCCGTAACGATGAATTCCACAGCTGAATTCTGCAGAAAAACGACATCTAGAGCCAATAAGCGACCTACGAACAAGGCATCAGATTCGTGACATTCAGATCAGACGACACCGTACAGCATTGACTCTTCAGGTCGACGACACGAGACTGGCTCAGGAGGCCAGCAACGGTAACAACGGGACGATCCATCAGCGAAGATAGTACGACCAAACGAGTCAGCGTGGCAATCGAGTGCCGAGCCCATTGGTATTCAGGCAAGTCCAGATAAAGAGCGATCGTCTGCATCAATCGGGCGCTATCCAGCCCGGATCGGAAACAGACATCGAGCAGCGATTTGTTCAGTTGCTCGGATGAGTTCCAGTCGACGCGAATCGCCAGTAGAGATCGCACAACACGGAAAGCGTAACCGAGAAGTCCTGAAACAGCGTCTTTGATTCGAGTCGGAACACCGAATTCGAGGCGATCTCGATACGATAAAATCGGCTGAAAGAGCGCTCGTTGCATGGCCGATTCGTTACAAAGGCGAACAACGAGACGATGGCCAATCTGACCACGAAGAGTCAACTGCGAGCGCAGATCGTCACTGGACAGCAAAGAAGCAAACAGAGCAAAGACGGATTCGCCCAGAGACCAGCGCGATTTGTCGTCGGAAAACCGCCACGAATCATAGATGACGAAAACGTCATTGCACACAAAATCGATTAATCGATTACAAAGATGAGCGAAATCGTCGATTGGAAAATGCAGATCAACCTCTGACTGAAGAAGGATTGACTCCAGAAGACGAATGATGTTACTCGTACCGCGGAACGCGCCCGATGCGATATCAATCTCATAGAGAAAGATGTGAGCGAGGTCGGGCAGCGCATATCGCTGCAGCTGCCGGTTGACAACGGCATCGAATTTAGGAACATGGCAGAGTAAGCCTAATAACGTCTCAACAAGAAATCCACCGTTGAAGGACGAGCCTATCATAACGATTAAGATCAACGAGAGAAAACGTCAAAGGCGCGAATCATACTGGAATCGAGCTTAATCGAATGGAGCGCAATGCACACAGATTCGATCATGTCTGGCGACAGCATTGCAGCAGCATTGAGACCGTTACCGACGCTTTGCTCCTGTGATACGCTTCGAAACGTGAACTTGGCAAATTCCAAAAGGAATCCATCGGCAATACTAAACAGACCAGCAGAAACTGTCCTTCCGAATAGCGTCTGTAATTTGGTGAGGCAAGACGGATCCGCGGCTTGCAGTACGAGTAAGGCGCGCTCAGCGTTCAGCGGTGAAGCCGTCAGCATGACGAGCAGCTTCAAAAGACATTGACACTCGGCGTAATTCACCGACGGCAGTGGCGTCAGCTGCAGTGTCGAAACGACGTCCCGGAAACGATGGAATGCATTGTCGAAGAATGGGAACGACGATGGGGCCGAAGTGCCATCCCGGCACGATTCTTCAATCTCGGCCCAGATCCGGTCGCTCAGCTCGGCGTTGCCTTCCAACATGCGACCGTACAAAGGCCCCAAATGCGCATCGTAATAATCAGGCAGAGCCGGAATGATGACATTCTGCACATCGGATCGAGACAACGCAAAGAACAGCTCGTGGTATGAAATTCGAGCCAACTGGGCGGCAAGATCCAGCAGATGATCGGCGTCGATCAGTTCAAGCACACTCAACAACACCTTGAAAACATCCAGGCGGACCGCAGCTGAGAGATGAGCTAGGACACGGTTCTGCAACGACGATACATGACGAACAGTGAGCGATTCACTAAATGGTATCAATCAGTAACGGTCCAATAGCAGCGACAATCTTGTTACGATCCAGAGAGTGTAATGTTACGATCCAGACATTGATACGTTAGGCAAAGATAGACAGCCCACGACAGCAGCATCGGCCCCGACTCCGGCAACGACGGCGACAAGCGGGTGAATAAACGTTCGTCTAAAGATAACGGCTCGGAAAGAACGGCATGAAACTCGGCAGATGGGTCATAGAGGCGCAACGATAGCGGGTACAGCTGCATAAGACGGAGATAGATCTGCAGCCAGAGCGCCGATAGCGTGCATGATAGGCGCCGGCCCTCAGCAGACAGCAGCGTATAGAGCGACCAGCCGCCAGAAAGCTGCTCGCTGATATAGAGCTCTACCAGAATCGCGACCTGGGCAGCGTTCGGCGACGAGCGGATCACGAACAGATGTGCGAGTATAATCTGAAGCAGGAGCGCTTGCTGCTGGACGACATCGTCCGCCCAGAGACGAATCAGATCGGGTGATGGTAGCGACGGCGGCGTCGCCACACGCGCCAGGTCCCGAAATCGATTTAACACCGAATCGAAAAGGTCACCGCACTGTGAAATAACGTTCCGAGCAGCGCTGCAATACGGATGTGTGGCATCACCTGAAAGCAATGAGAAAAATGAAGATTCGACAGCAGATTTTGTATCGGTACCAGATGTCTGCAGTAGAATGGCCAAAAGCACATAAAGTTGGCAACGTTCCTGGTGATAGAAGGCGTAAAGCGACGGGAGGTCGGGTTCGGCAGCGGCGGATGTATGACGCTGCCGAACATATTGTGTCATGAGGTTCAGGGCGTCGTTGTATGGTAGACTCTATGGTCTTCGTTAGTGATGCAAAAATCGGATCAGTTTGCGATTACAAGACGATCGGCAATTGCTTGGATTTTCGGAATGGGTTGGCTTGGAGTAGCAGCACCAACCCCATCACGTTTGGTCAATCTGAGCTGATCCAAGATCTCATTCCGAAGTAGTTCTTGCTCCTGACGGAAATCAGCGGCGAGTCTGTTGGTGTCCAGCATCGTACCAGGCGAGCCAGCGACACCTGGGTCGGATCCGAATTTCGAATATACCGGCATAGTTCCGATGGCGAACGCAGCGCTGCCGCTGTCGATGTCGTGACAGCTGTAGTCATCTGCTTGAAATTTAATCACACATGAGATTTGATAAAAATGACCCAAATAGACAGAAGGTTTCTTCTCGGACTTTGCTTATAACGTTACTAAGGCGATGCTAAATAATTGAAGAATTGAGATGAATCAGGTAATACAGAAATCTGGCAACGCTTGTACCAACTGGACCGCGTTCAGCATTGTAGAAATTTTGGAACGCTGTTAAGACTAAGATCAACTGGGAATTGAAAATATCGGAAAAACAGAGAAATATTGTGGCATCAAGAAAATCTTTTGCCGGTTGGGATGCTTTGAATTGGATTGGATTCGATGACTTTGTTGGTATCAACGGGCGGTGCGATATCAATAACACAGGACCTGAGGTACGCCGGTTTATCGCGTTTTGTGTTTCTCAGGAGCTCCTATTTCTGTTCTCAGAGCTGCCATGATTCACCCATTGGTTGGGATGCATTGCAGTCCCTCGATAACTGGAAAAACAAATTCGAGAACGACGCCCCGATTCGCTACTGTTTCCCAACCAGGGGTAAGCACAACATGCTTATTCCTGGTTCGAATGAACCGATGGGACGAAACAAGGCTCAATGTTCAATGCTAAATTGCGAAAATATGCAATTCGTCAGCTTGATATACCTATGGCAAACTAAAGACAATGACTTCGCGCTTTATTTTGTGCTGTCCAAAATCGAATTGAACAATTTGTCTGGAAGTACAAGAGAGCACACATTCTGTTACGATTTGAAGCGAAAATAAAAATCCATATCACAGCTCTCGGAATTTATTTTTGGCGTCTTAAACAGTCTATTAATTATATATTCAAAGACATAATGCGATCTATATATCCTGGCCTTGAGGAATGGGCAATAATCCCAAGGACGCAAAGATCCTCAATTGCTTGAAGGAATCTTGCCTGCAGCTGAACCTCATTCGTCTTCTTATTATTCATACATTTGAATTTGCTGAAGATACTGCCATAATCCACAGATATGCTTGGTGCTTCACATACATACTGGTACACCTTCAGTATATCCAGTTCGGGATGGTCGCAAAGGCTTTTTAGAAGGAACGCTTCAATATTATCGATACTTAACTGCATCGGAAAGTGAATCAGGATGGGAATGATACGTTCAGAAAAGGGAATGCTACCTTCTCCAAAGCATTGGCATCATCGAAGAGAAACTGGGTGGATCCTGGAAGCTTTGAAAGATGTGGCAGCTTCTCGTGAATAAAATCGCTCAAAAACTGTGACAGCCTTGCACTAACAGCGTTAACTGATGGAGCAGAAACCTTATCGGGAAGTGCTTGCAATAGACGCCTGAAGCACCGTTCAATGAGGAAAGAAAAACAAGAACGAGTGATCAACAGACTTAGAAACACGACTGGACGCCTTGACAGAAGTGACCACAGTCGGTTGAGTGGTTTCGAGGTTGTCAAAATTATCGAGCAAATATTGCATCTGTTGCGCTTCCTTTTCCATCTGTGAATTAAACAGAATGTCATGCCAAAGGTTCAGCGTCTTTGTCAATGCTGGTCTGCTCCGACAAGTATTTAAACAATGCAGCAACTGGAAAATCGGGCCTTCACTGCTTCTCTTCGGATCAAAGCCTTGCACCGAAAAGAATCTTTCCAGGGGGGTTGTCAGACCCCCCATTGACAGGGACTTCTCGTTGGCAGTCCAGGTGTTATCCAGTAAATCGCAAAAAATTGAGAAAGCCTTCCAGCAATTTTCCCGAGTGATTTTCGACTTCGCCAGAGATTTTAGCTTCGGTTTACCGCTAAGGAATAGCATTACACCCGTCTTGATCTGGTGGCCCAAAACCCGCAAAGATTGGTTGGCGTCATCAAATCTACGCTGAAGATAACGAACAACATCAGGGCCGAATTGCACTGGCAGACGACAGCTGAGCAGAAGTTCCTGTAGAGCCTTATGAGCATGCTGAGACCGAATTGAGAATTCCCGAATTGTCAAGAATCTCGTTGTTTGAGCAAACAGAAATTCGTTCAGAATGGCAGCATGCGACGACACTCCAAGAACCAGAACGATATTGGTGATGCTGGTCAATCGGTGAATGACATTATTGACCAACGTCTGATCGAGACATTCAATACTATCGATGACAACGGCAAGCGGCGTCTGCGACGAAATCTTCGTTAAAACATCTTCCGGTCGAGGCGCCGTTTTACGTAGAACCTTCACCGAGCCGACGATGTTCCACAGACAATCAACAACACTGGTAGAGTTCTGTAGAAGACCGACTTGGTAGCCTCTACTAATAAGGAACTGGCGAAGGCGCTCGAAACGCAACCCGTTATCAGAGCGGTCGATGCCTGTGGCGATCACGGCCGTTGGAAGCGAATGCGAGGGCGCCCGTATAAACTCGAAAACCGATTCAAAAAGTTCAGAATTCGAACGGGCAATTTGGTTGGCGATAACTTCATCAATCGTCTTCGACACATCATCAAGCAGATTGATAGCCTCCGTATTGAATGCAGAAGTCGCCTTGCCTTTACTCTGAGCGGGACGGAACTGCACCGAGTCGTGCAGCGAAATGGAAAGACGATCCTCACCATTATCATCATCGTCGTCACATATCTCATCATCACTTGTTATACAGGTATCGACAGAATCCGACTCGAACTCTTCTTCGTCTTGGCTCATTGGATCGTCATTCTCATACTCGCCCGCAGATGAACAACATTCGTCCGAGATGACCATGGGCAATGCGATTCTCTCCTCAAGGCATCCGGCAGTAATGCTGGCTCGGGCTCGCCGCTTAGCCAATCTGGCAGTCTTGCCATTGACGATTGCCACACTGCAATCGTCAATCGCCGACACCGGCGATGGCGGAGCACTAGCTTCGATTACCATACTGGAGTCGTCACGCATTGATAACCTTCGCGAAGGCGGCCCGTGATCTTGGCACAAATACTGGAAGCCGGATTGTTGTTTTTGGAGAGATTCTTCCACCAAAGCGCACGAGGGATGGCACCGCCTTGGACAGCCCTTCGTTGAGCACTTCAACAAGATGCCTTGAGAATTCATGCAACTGATGCATTCAAAGGTCTTAGATCGTCGCCCGCCAGCAGATAAACAGACAGAATGGGACCAAGAGCCTTCTTCCGTTTGCATAACCGGCTGCCATTTCGCCGACGTCTTATCCCACAATACCAGGCATCGATCGCATTTGTGGGCTTCTATTCCCTCCTTGCATGTGTCACATTCGAACGCCGCTTTTCGAGACGCGGCCGGATAGCAACCCCTATGAACAGAGACTGTACAGGTTCGGCAACGGCGAATGGGCCCGGCCTTACTTCCACAAACAGCACATCGTGGCAAGGCCATGTCCTCAACGAAGAAGACGAGGAGGCCGCACTCCGTCGCTCAAATCACCATCGTCAAAGCGTGCAAGTCTTCCCACTTCTCAGCTGGCTGGCTGAATGAGCTTCCAACAGCTTGCATATACCGGGCTTGGAGAAGTAACTTCAAATCAATGACTGAGCAAGCACCTGAATTTATTTTTGTCTCAGCTTGTTTTTGAATTCGATTTGATTCGGCTAGTTTGCCGATCTTTGGTCAACAGGAGGAGCCAAAATCAGCCTGTTTCGTATCTTTAACAGTATCTGGCAACTGATTGAAAATTGTGTTTATATGAAGATAGGCCTTATGCTGCAACAAAGTAATTGAAAGAATAAATGATGACATTGAAGCCAGAGACGTAGACTTGATGTCACTCATTGGTGATCCATATTTGTATCTGTAGAGTGCAGCCGCACGAGCTTCAATCGGAAGTGAACTGCGATAGTATATTTTTGCTCTGTAAGGAGCAATTCTGGGAGCAAGAACAAACGGCGTTTTGAAATAAAGAAAAAATGTATTTCATCACAAGTTTCGGCAGATGGAAACGCCAAACTGCTCGTTGTACAGCAAATTGCGATAGCTCTCGTTGTACCACAGATTGTCAAAGAGGTGCTTCTCTTTCATGATCTTTTATGCGGTTTTAAGTTCGTCGCTGGGCGATCTTCAGGTCTCACAAAAGTCACAAGATGATACTATGCTGATCCCTTCCAGTTTATCGTATCACGCATGCTTGAAAATCAAGTTTATCATGGGGACAGGCTTGAGAAACGACGATGCCATCTGAAAACATATGCAAAAACAAAACATTTGCGTGCGCAAGTATCTGAAAACTGTTGCGCGTTTTTGTTACTTTTCCTGAAATGACCTTCGCAGTCTTTTTCCAAACTTCCAATTCGCTTTCGCAAATTCGGATTGTGCTTTTTCTGTTACCGAGTCGCTCCTAAAGCCGTCATTACTGTTTACACGCTGTCATTTCCGTATGCTTTAAGAGAATCATGCAGATCCCAAACGATCACGAGAGCTCTAATAGTCGATCCGGCCATCCTCATCTGAACGATTCTTATAGCTCGTTCGACCAATTTCCTCTTTGGGAGGAACCTGACGATCGCTCGCTTCGAAATCTGTTCTATGGCCGATTCGAGCGAGGTGTCAAAGGAATGCAGCGAATTTTTCGCTGGCCTTTCCTCCTTTTTTTCTTCACAATTATCTTTATTGAACTGATTCTCTACTTTGTTTTACGAGCTGTGATTTATGCTTATGAGACATTAATGTCTCGCTTATTCGATACGCATCATGCTGATCTGGTTGCGTTGGAGGAAGCTAAGACTTACAAGGTCAGAATTATTTTCTCATTTCATTGCTTCTCTGAATTGTTCAGGACTGGCTTGATCGAGCTAAGCGTTTAGATTCCGAAATGGACCACGATTTCTACAAGGCGATTGATCAGTCACCGTTTTATTCATGGAAAACGGTTAAAACCATGACTAGGCAGTTGACGGCCAGCGCGAATGCGTTTCAACAAACCCCAAATCGTCGTACGATTCTAGAACTGGAGATGCGTCTGGGTCGATCGTATAACGCCAATACTGCCAGTCTTGGTATTGATAGCGAACGTCTCTATGCTGAAACTTTTGCTGGTTGTTGACTTTTTCTTCCTGACGCACAATTTTTTATAATCGTTTTCACAGGAACAAAGAACATTCTGCAACGATATATCGATACTGTGTTAGAGGCGACGAATCTGGTATGGAGAGCTGACTTATATAGTTAGAAGTTTGTAATGCGTCTCCAGTATATTGGTGCGGATGAGAAGATCATTCCTACAGAGCGGAAACTAGAGAATGTGACCCGATGGAAAGCCACCTTTGGACGTACCGCTCTTTGCTTGAGTTCTGGTGGCACTATTGCGTATTACCATTTTGGTGTTGTTCGCGCTCTACTTCGCTGTGGAAGACTTCCACAGATTATATGTGGCAGGTAACCTACTTGATTGTTTTCAGTATTCGAGCTTTCACTGAGTGACCTAATTGTGGTCTTAGCTCTGGGGGAGCGTTGGTAGCTGCCGTTATTGGAACAAGAACAGATCAAGAACTTGAGAATATTCTGACTCCTGACATCCATAAGTATCTAAGTTGCTGTAGGGACTCATGGGGAACCATCCTCTCGTAGGTTCCTCGGTCTGTGCTGATATCGATGTGTTTATTCGACGCAGGCGTTTTTTTCTGAACAATAAGCTGTTTGATGAAAAGCAATGGAGACAAATATCTGGTGATTTGCTTTTCGATGACATGACCTTCAAAGAAGCCTATAAAAAAACAGGTCTATTTTTTATGTTGGTGTTTAGTTTCAAATTCTAATTTCTGCTTTTAGGCCGCATTTTATGCATAACCTGCACGAGCGACAACAAATGGGGCGCACCAATTGTTTTGTGAGTAAAGTAGCCAAATTGATAGTACATGCACTCATGATATCATGGGTTAGAAATTACATGACGACGCCATCGGTTGTCATTCGAGATGCAGTCCTGGCGAGCTCTGCGATTCCGCCCCTTCTTTCTCCTATAACGCTCATGTGTAAAACTGCTAGAGGAAGCATCCAGGTTGCTAACATGTCTGCTTGCCTATCTATATCTTACGATCCTCTTCAGCCTTTTGTCGACTTTGGCAAATGCTGGTCTGATGGTGCCATTAAGAACGATATTCCATCCAAACAGCTTGCTGAACAATTCAACGTCAATTACTTAATAGTGAGCCAGGTCCGTTGCATCATCAAAATTTCCATTTTGCTACGAATTCAGAGAGTAGTTTCCTGAGTGCGAATTCTAGGTAAATCCTCATATTGTCCCTTTCGTATATGAGTGTCGAGGATCACCTGGATGTCCAACCCGGCGATATGGAAGTGGATTACGCGGGGGATTTCTATTCAGCGCCACCGAGGCTCTGTTGAAGCTCGATATGCGAAAATGGATGCGAATGATTTCCGAATTGGATTTGATGCCCATGGTCTTTAGCCAGGTTTGGTTTCAAATTTACGAACTCGAATGCTTTTTTTACAGTAGGACTGCAGGATTGGTCGAACTTGTTTCTTCAAAAGCATTGGGGAAATGTAACTATTTATCCAACTAGAGGCTGGCGAGCTCTGTATGATACGGTCCTCGTGGTCACCAACCCAACATATCTTCGCATGAAACAGTATATCGAGACTGGAGAGCACTCAACCTATCCAAAGATAGCAATGATCGCCAACCACTTCAGTTTAGAACAGACATTACTCACGGCCGAAATTAGGCTGTCCCACCAGCAAGCGCCAGTTTAAACATTGTATTATGCCATCTACTTATTTTGTTTAAACTTCAATGCTTTCTAATATTAAAGCATATGACGTTGTGGCATGTTACATAGTATTATTTGATCAGTTAGGTCTGATCACGAGAAAAAAACAAGTATCGACATCTGCTTTAAATTCAGCTTTCAAATAGTGCTGTACATAAAGGATCTACTTTTCATGATCACGCCCCAACGTTGCTCTTGACCTATGGTACGTTCAATGTGGAGGAGTCTCGATTGAATGATCGGACCACTAAGAGCCCTCGCGATTCTAAGTGTCCTGACTTCAATGGACATAGACATGGTATTTGTGATCCTTCATTACAGAGTTGTCCCTACCGTATTCTACGAAAGTTGCCCCCCTCAAATGTACAGCGCTGCCTTCCTCCTCTTGTCGCTTCCAAAGACTGTTCCGTTTTCATGACAGAATTGATCTATCGATAAAAAACATGCAACATTGAAAATTGTATTATGAATGTTAAACAGTTAATTGTGTTAAAGTGTTGAATAGGGAATCCGCGTCTTCCTTTGACTTTGTCTTGAGTAGATATGATTCGAATTGCTGGGAATCTTCAACGGAGACGCTGGTCAAACGAACCATTTTGTCATGAGACCTCTCCAATGCCATGTTCTTGAAAAGAGACGCATTCAAAGCTAAGCGATGCGTCTTTGCCATTCGAAGCACCAAACGCGATCGGATCTCACCATCTTCGCCTTGGTAGGTATTTACATGCAAGTCTCCATTGCCGCATTCTTGCCATTGCTGCTTCTTCTCTGACTTTCCATCAACATTCTTCTCAACCGTTTTTAAGTGGTAGGCAGCAACCGGAACCTTTAGAACAATCTTATCGTTCTCTTCCCCGGATTCTACAGGTTCGGCTAAGGGCTCTTTGGCGGGAGTTTCCTGCTCAAATGTCTTCGAAGCAAATTGGAAGGAGGTTGTGGCGGGCGCTTCGGTGGTGCTGCCGCTGGACAAGAACGAGAAGGAGGCTCCGGTGCTGTCGCCGGATAGGGCGGAAAATGAGGCAGGCTGATCTCCTTCGCTCGATCCAAATTTGAATGGTGTCGTCGTGCTAGAAGTTCCGAAAGCCGGAACAGAAGAGCCGAATGAAAACGTCGTGGCTGAGGTCGTGCTTTCGCCAGGTGCAACACCGAACTTAAAGGTGGTCGTCGAAGAATCTCCACCGAATTTGAACTCTTGGGCGCTCGGGTTCAAAGCGGATTTCTTGGGCAAAGGAGACTTGTCCTCTTTGGCATCAGGTTTAGGTGCTTCACAGGCAGCACATTTATTCTTTGAAGCGTCGTTGTTAATCAAGCAGACTTCGCAGTTCCACGATCCGGTTTTCGGCATAAATTTCAGCAAAGGATTTTCATCTGAAACGCCATAAGGAATTTCAAAACAGAGACACGATATATTTACGGTTTGAATCTGATGCTGGAGCGGGAGCGAATCCTTCCGATTTCAACTCGACTGGCTTCTCTTGAGCCTTTGACTCTGCTGTGTCCTCAGCTTGACCGGCGAAATTGAAAACAGGAAAAGCACTTGGCGTGCTAGACACAGTCGATCGGCGCTTTCGACTGACCTTGACGACCCTAGACGAGCGTCAAAAGTTTTAGCATTTCAACGCGATTTCGGAAGCATACTCGCGCTGAGCAATCTCCTCTTCGGAGGCTGGAGTCCAGGTGGAGGCACCCTGCTCTTCCTGGGACGCCTCTGACTCACTGTCGCCCTGTTTCAGGTCAGTCTCGGCTTGACGCTTGCGGCCCATAACGAGAATCGATAGGTAAAAAAGCCCTGTTGTGACTGAAGATTCGCAGGCAGCCACTCCGTCACGGACCTCAAAATAACATCCACGTTCTCTTCAAGAATCGCTTTGCAATAACGCCTGCACACACTTAAGCTACGTTGTTGATGACTACTCCATGAATTCGGTCTGAATGCTGCTGTGGATCTACTATTTAAATCATAGCTGCGTGTTTATTTGAAATTGTCGCCTTCAGAATAAAGCAAAATCTTCAGGATTTGCTTGCAGATGACGATTCTCCATAATCGGAATCCAATGCGCCCATCGAAGCTGCTGGAGAATTTCTATACGTAATTTATGCAAATGCTACATTCCCGGTTAGATTTAGTGGTTAATAACTGATTTACCGAGTGACCTTATCTCTGGCTACAATCGTTTCATTTTCATTAAGCAACTGAAGAGCCTGTCCAAGGCGGTTCTGTATTTTATGGTACCTAGAACATTTCAATAAGAACCAGGTTCCAAAAAAAA
The DNA here is from genome assembly GCA_003693705.1 of Polymyxa betae. Classification (NCBI taxonomy): domain Eukaryota; phylum Endomyxa; class Phytomyxea; order Plasmodiophorida; family Plasmodiophoridae; genus Polymyxa; species Polymyxa betae. Next base: position 29,281 of record RBZT01000588.1, read on the forward strand.
TCGACTCTTTCCAACCAGGCATTAAGCAAAATTATCTCATTATTAAGATCGGAATCTTTGCCATCAGTCCACTGCTGAAGTAACTTCATGGTATCTGTAAAAAGCACTTGATCTCGCTCATCTGATTATGTAATTAGTTAATAGTAATCAGATAAAACTTTAAAAAATGTAATGGATACCTTTACATTTCATCAAACAAGTTGCTTTATAAGTCAATGCAGACACAAGTGTTTTCTTCTTCTCCTTGATGCTCTTGGTAAAGGCATTGGATTGGCTTCCAGGTGGTGGACGCACACCACAGCTTGAAGCCAAGGCGTTAACATCGATTTCCTCCACGATAGAGGATGCTAATTCAATAGCCTGAGCACATGCGATTATTGAACAATTTAGAATTAGGTGTCCGTTGAAGCAAACTTTTTTTCTGAGGCGATCTGCTTCTACGATGTCATCAGACTGTTCAGCTTGCGATACATAGCCTTTAAGTTCTATTAGCAAAGCAGGATGATAGCGGGGATTGTCTTTAAGAATAAGCTCGAGCCCTAAATTACAGTATCTAGGAACAAATTGATCATAATCAAGAGAGAGATGACGACAAGTACTTGTCAACGTATGACTGTGGTTGCTTGTTGATCCAGCTTAATAGACAATCTCGCAGCGCAGTCTGGGGCGTTCTTTCCTCATCGCCTGTAAGAGAACCTTTATCATCATTCGTGTTAGATTTATCTAGGAACAAGTGAATTTGATGAAGAGCAGATCGAAAAAAGCGACACCTTTCATTGGCTCAAGATATCCATGGCAGATCACTGGGAATTTGATAGGATGATTCGGTTGGTCTTCTTTATCAAAAATAAGGCTCCCGATCAAACAGCAAGCGCTAGTGAATCCTTTGGGTGTCGACAGAGAATCAGGCAGCGTCACATAGTATGTTGAAGTCTGTGGTTCCGAATGAATAATTCAGCCTATATCGTGATAATGCTGACCTCATGTAAGTGCAGCGTCTCACGTCCAGTTTTCTTTGCTTTCTTGTGAAATCTGAGCAACAATTTTGATGAAATCAGACCAGCAACAATGAAATTAGGTACAAGGCGCTATTGAAATCTCGATGAACTTCCAGATCGATCGATTTTGACAGCTTCCGAACAACTTTGATGGGCATTGTTTGCAGGTTCACAAGCAAACTTCTGTCATCGTGCTTTATCTGGATTCGCACCGTGTAGTCTCCCTAGTTAGCAAGTTGGTAACAAAGTCAATCGAAGAATTGATTACCTTCTCCAAAGTGACAGATTTAGGATACGCGTCTGTTATGTTGACCATTTTCTTGCCAGAATCGAATATTTGACAAATCTGTGAATCAAATTCCGATTCGTATAGGAGATTGTTGAGTAGTGGGTACTCAACGGTGACAGCAGACGACGTCGGCTACCAACAGTCACGAATTTTCAAATTAATGTACCTGAAACACCAAACCTGGTTGAATTTATACATCAGAGTGAGATCATAGGAATGTCGTTGTTTCGGAAGAGTATCGCGAATCGACAGACCCTTTATTAGGCCTGATAATTAAAACCAATATTCAGAATAATTCGCAACAGATTCAAAGAATTGCTGATCTTACCTTCTGAAATCGGATTCAGCGGCAGCGACCATGAATTGAAACTCGCACACAAATGGAGTGTTTCTGTCTTCAGCAATGAACAGACTTCAGTTCGGAGGACGCGATCAACAGCTATATGAACTTATGATTCCAGAAAACCCCAAAGAATGAGCAGGTTTACACGACAGATGTAATACAGGAGAGGCCAGGGATAGGCCACACCAATCAACACGCAGGCTCGCTTTCGTTTCGCCCAACGCCGACCAGAATTGGGCCAGGGTCACCTAACGGAACGTTCATTCCAGCCCAACAATTTCGACTGAACATCATACCTCCAGAGTCGTCCTTTCCTTGACAGTGATGTGGACTTCATGCTTATTGGTTCCTTGAAGAGTGACATATTTACGTAGTGATGTATGTTTGTGACTTCTTTGGTTTTCATTATAAAGGGTATGGAGTACGAATTGGCGTCCATCACTGTTGCCTTGTGCAGAAATTGTGATGCGTGCCGAAACGGCACCAACAGGAACACTGAGAAAATTTCTAGAAATAGTGCCCGGCTTGAACTGGAGTTCATTGAATTCAATTGCAGAGGCACCATCGTCTCGCATTGGTACGACAACAGTAACTGGGATGCGGAACATGGCCACAGGACCTAGTAAAATTGTTACAGGAAACCGAATTACGATAAACGATCAGAGACCAGGCTTAAAAAAACCTGCCATCTCCGTTTTTTACCATTCGAGACAGGATCATCAATAATGCTGATAATTTCTGTATAATGAACCTGGTTCGGCGACAGTTGTGTAGGATTGATGGCAACACTGAAAGTGCGACCCTGATTTGATAGAGTTATAAAATTTCAGTATACCAACAACGATCGAACCTCATTATGAAGAACCAAGGAAACTGGACACGATACCCAGCTAGCATCGCATTTTAGAGAGAGATGTAATTCCAGCTTGGATTTAGCAGCTGAGTAATCAGTCATAATGTCATTAAGCTTGGTTACGTCTCTTTTACCATTATCGGAGTCATCAGGCAGATGAGGAACGACTTTGATCGAATGCGTCGATTCTCTCTGTATAATTTTTAGAGGCTGTACGTTTTCAGGCAACAAACTGACAGTGATTTGATATGGTTCCCTTAGATAGATGCCTTGATTAATTTTTTCCACTGAAATCTGGAACCGAATATCATGCCTCGGATCGTCACGGTGCTATCCATGAATTAATGCCCACTGACAGGAGTGAACAAACTTACCCGATTCAAATAGCCGGCGGCCTGTTGGCTGCTTAGCAGCCCATGACCAACAGTGAGAGGATCGAGGTCGCCCATAGCGACAGCGGTATTCTCAATAGCCCTTCTCACCCGAGCAACCGAACATTTGATACCGTTATGCCGAGCAAACGCCAGCAAATTCGATATAGCGCCAGCAGCGTTCGGGCTTGACATTGAGGTTCCTTAAGCACTTATCAGCTCGAATCTGTTCGCTAAAAGGGGCTTGCCATTCATCAGCTGCTTATTATTGAGAGTCCACGTGGGTACTGGAGCAATCGCCGCTCCTGGAGCGGAGATAGTGACACCTTGGCCGCCATCAGCGGAAGGACCGCGAGACGACCACGTCGTCTGCTGCGGAGGAACATCATCGCGAACCGAGTACAGCTGAAAAATAGCTCAGCAACCTTATTGATAGCATTTCTGTCACCTAATTACTTGTTGGGCCATTTCAGAGCTTACGAATGCTCCGACGGATATTGCAGCGTCGGTCGTGCCGGCTGGAGCTCCAACCGTGCTCAAAGCTGGGCCGGCGTTGCCAGCTGAACCGACAAAAATTATCTGACAAGTTTTAGAAAACGAGGAAAGACGAGATATCCTTTACATTATGTTTGTTGACAGCGTCGCGAAGAAGCTCGCAGATGCGACCCTGATTTGGAATCGAGGTGGGTTCACCGTAGGACATATTGATGATGTCAACTTTGGCTTCGACAGCTGCAGCGAATGCTCTCATCAAAGCTGCACTCGTTTCCATGGAGCCTGATAAGCGGATGATTTTATGGAGTGAAAGGGCTTTGCTTTGCATAAAAACGAACCGAGACGTGTGTCGCCAATTTTCATTGACACAATTTGAGCTTCCGGATTGATTCCGTTCAGCTCAGTTTGATCAGGGAAACAGGCAGCTGAAATACCAGCGACATGTGTTCCATGCGAACCTGGAAGATGTCCAGTAAGTATCGACTGCATTAACAAAATATACGACAAACCCGCGACGGTTACGACGGAGATGACATTACCATCTTCGTAACTATGAAGATCTAATGATTTACTACTCGAAACGAAGTCCCAGCAAACTCACACATTAAATGAGTACGATAGCAGCTCAGCTCCAAAAGTGGAATATTCGCGCTTGAAACGATATTCACCCATGAGCTTTGCTGAGCCCAGATCCCCGGATTCACTCGTATCTAGAGCGATTTGCCAGCGGCCTGGAAAAATCCAAATCATTTCGTTGTAATCGAGGAATATCGCGACGACCTTCTTCATTCTTGAACATGATTGCATCATAAAAAGGGCCGACGTCTAGGGTTGAAAACTTATCGGACATGGAAGAGAGCCTATACAAAAGTCAAAGGTTGCCATAAGCATTTAGACAAAAATGACACTCTTTCAGACGAGCTTCGAAATCAGAGGAGATTTCGTCGGTTTTTGAACCCTGTGATAAGTTGAAACGAGTTTCCAGAGCGATTAGAAACAGAATTTGCCTGATGTTTAAGGAAATCTGAGTGTAATTCAAGCTCTACGACGCGGTTCTGTTCGATAAACGGTTCACGACGTTTTTTCCGATGCTGTTTCACCAAAGGCTTTGGAAACAGAATGTAGGCTTCCACCAAACCCAGTCGAACTTCTACACAAATGTTTGAAAAGGTCAATGTAAATGTCCCAAGACCTACTTGATTCATTAGCCGGTGAGCAAATAGATTTCATCCATTCCTCTGGGATTTTCAATGTCCTTCCGCTTTTTCCAACAACGGTTCCAGAGTCGGAATTGATCGCGGTTAAAGACATCCGAATATCTCCTGCTCCGCTGCAATCGATCAGATCTGACACCGATTAGGAATTAAACAGACAATACTTGAGCTGAATGATACCCAAGATCTTTGGCAGACCGGACGAAGTGACTTGGAGGCCTGCTGCATTTGGATCGACACCTGCGATGTCTGCCTCAAAAATATTGTCTCAGGCCAAGAGAATGTCAAACCGGTGTCAAAGATGGCAATGACTACAGGAGCCGCCTTGCGATCAGAGCTACCATAGTCTATATCCAGATGGTGTGCTCTCGGGATCATTCTCAAATTCAATTTGAAGTTGGCTCGAAACGAAGGGCTGCGCCAATATATTGCAACAAATGAGATGTTGTCAGGTGCCATTATTTCCAAACTTGAAGTTTTCGGGGATCAAGATTTATTAATAAATGGACCATTCCAACTGAATCCGTGCATTTTTTATCTGAGGGAATGAATTGGGTTGGATTGTTGTCGTGCCTTTCGACAAGGTGGGCGGCACTTTTACTGTATTGGTGGGCACAGACCCAAAGGTCCATGGCTTTCCTATTATTGATAATTCGGAGGCCTATACCCTTAAACGAAATCGGCGAGTTTCAGCCCAGCAAAGAGCTTAGCGACCTAGCATTGGAGGGCAGCCACCGGCTGGCCCAATCATACAGGGAGTTGAACCCTGTAGGCTACCAATGTTTCGATCTCATGCTGGTCTCCCAGCTTCTATCACTTACTGTATACTAAACTGGACAGCCGTGTTTGTAAGCAGTCTATTTGAGGGGATGACAGAAGATAGTCTTTTGTTAATGGGCTAAAGCGACAAAGGTTAGCCCTTTGACAGTTAAACTTAGGCAAGAGCCGTCTTTTTCAATATGTCATACTTACAATATGTTGCCTCATGCTTACACAATGATGCCTCAAAACCCAGAAGAGAGACGAGGAGTCTTTCTCATCCTGTTGAAGGTCGTATCGTACAATGGCCGAAGGCTCAGGGTTTAGGGTTTTCCGTAGCTTTCACCGACACGGTGGTGATCTCGGAACCCACTGCAATTGCAGCCACGAATGGCAGTGAAATGGTCATTCTGAAAGGGTTTCGTATCAGCTCCGGTTTGCCTTTATGTTTGCGGGCCCGATCATCCTCCAGCAGGGCATCTATAACATGCCGGCGGCAGGGTTCCATATTCCCTGCTGTGTCAAAAATGGCCTTGGAGAATCTCATGCAGTTTGCTTCACGAGACGCTGTTTCCATGCATCCATCAGAGATTGTGCAAATTGCTAAACGCATACATAATTTGCAGCTAGCTGGTGCCAAGGCAGATCGTTGCAGATTGACTGAGACAATGCTGCCAATGATCTCACTGTATGTCGACCAGTATCTGACTAGTTCAAGACCTGGCCACATCTGTGCTATCTTGAACGCTTTAGCTCTTTGCGATGTTCAAAATTTTGAACCGGCAACTACCAAACGCCTGCTGGATAAGCTCACAGAATCGGTGCATTTAACCACACCGAAGCAACTCTCATCATCGCTCGCAGCGATGGTCAGATTGCAAAATTGCCACAAACAAGCTATCCAAGTTTGTTCAGAAGCAGCTTTATCTAAGCTATCGAACCTCGGACCCTCTGATCTGATCTTGATACTGAAGTCCATAAGCCAGTAAGATAACTGACTTCGCTATTTGCCATCAGTTGCTAACATTTCAGGTCCAAGGTTCCTGTGTCTCCCAAACTTATTGGGTCTGCTGCCGATCGGATATCCAGTCACATCGATACGATCTCTATTCGAGGCTTAATTTCTCTGCTGTTTGCTTTTACAGTATCCAAATGGCCAGCTCAGGATTTGATTGCTGCTGTAGAACCCCGCATTACCTGCCTTTCCCATACTAGTGTTGCTGGTCATCAAATTGCTACGATGACTTGGATTCTCGCTAAGCAAGGTTGCCGTCATGCGGATCCTTATCATCGTTTATCTTCCATAGCGTTATACACGTACTGGCAGCTGTGGCAATTCTTGAAGATCAGCAACTGATCCTCTTTAGGCGACTAGCTGGATTTGATGAAGAGGCTTTGTGTAAAACTCTATGGTCCTTCGCCGTTGCCCAAGTGAGGTGCACAAGGCTAGCAACAGAGATTGTCCACGAACTAGCAGAGCTACCTATTTCGACCTCCAGTATAGCATTGGCGATTTGGTCTGTAGCAAAGCTTAAAATGTACCATTTGGTTGAGGATGCCTTTAATGCATTCCGGGATCGGATTGTGAATGAAATTGACGGCTTCTCGGGTGGAGATTTAAAGCGACTCCGTTGGGCATTCGCATCAGCAGGTATAACAGATGGGACATTATGTGAAACCATTTTCAGCCGTTCGTTCCAGCTTTGCCAGCAAAGAGACGTGGAATCCCTTGCATCGCTTATGCGGGGACTCAGCATAACAGGCCAATGCATTAGCTTATTATCGAAATCGGCATCATCAATTTTAGAATCGGGCATGGAAAAATGCAAAGATAATGATATTGCAGCAATGGCATGGTCGCTATCTGTGGCTCTTCAGGGAGATCACAAATTTTTCGACCATGTTATCAATTTCATCGGGCCACATTTCTGCAGGGACCTTTATCCTATATTGATGTGGTCATTTGCTTGTGTACAACGAGTGTTGCCTATTGATTGCCTGGCTGTTCTTTGTTCTGAAAACGTCACACTATCGACATCACAAAAATGTCAGATTCATCAGTGGAGGTTAGCCAGTAAGATCGTTGGTAAAAGGCAACTTTTTTGCTATACTGTCATCGGTCTGAATTTTATTGCAGCTTCCAGTGATGCTCATCAAGCTCTTCTTAGTGCATGCGAGCGAGAGATGCGAAATGTATCATCTAGGGCTAAGGCCTATCCCATTCATCGTCATATAATGAGATATCTACCCACCAAATTCGAAAGCAATGTTATCTGTTCCAAGACATCGCTGCAACTCAACTTTGCATCTGCAAGCGAATCCATTGTGCTAGAAGTTGTCGACAGCCATGATTTTATTCGATGCTATGAAAGCCGTGTTTTGAATGGGGCTACCAGGTTCAAAACAAGGTTGCTTGAACAGCATGGTTGGAGGGTAGTCTACGTGGATGCTGCCACTTGGCATCAACTAAAATCAAAGAACGATCGCACGCACTATATCGATTCGGTTCTTGCTAATCAAGATTCCTTTAATCGCTAGCTACTGGCTTGTTGACTCTGGCAAAATCGGGTCTGTCTTTCGTCCTACTGTGAATACACACGAACCCCGGAACCTATCTATAATTTGTACAGTAATGCGGATATTATTCCAGGTGAGATTTTGGGTCGCCAGGATCTGCCGTTAGACAGTTTTCCTGCTACTTTATTGATCAACACCACTTTGTATTGGATTGAAACGTGCCTCTGTCTTATCCTTTGGAATGCTTCTAGCTGAAGTTGCAGACGCAAAGCATGAGCCAATTCATCGAAGCTCGAGATATTTTGAGTTTATTAATTCATAGATGTATGTTAATTGAAACTGAGGGAATAATGGCTCACTGCTGCCAAGTCGTGTTCAATGCCATTCCTAGATTTTCACACTGCCAAGCCGATTACTGCAGGTTTTTACTCGCTGAACAGTTCTTTGAGAGTGAATGACGTTCAAACCATTTCAACGCTTCGATGATGGTCTGGTCCTCTGAGGCTCTGCTTGTCATGTTTCTACAGCGCTTCCAAACTAAAAAGGTTCAGAAAAATCTCAAAATTTCGTTTCCCATTGCGAATTCCACATCATTTGGCTCGTCATCCCCAACTTTACCGTGCTCTGATTGCGAAACAAACCTGATTGATGGTGAAACGTGACTCGTGACTTGCCTGTTGCATAAGTTAAAGCAGCAACAAAAAATTGCGCGATCTGATGTGCGTGAGGATATTGCGCGACTGTGGACGTTACCCGTAAGGTGGCCCTTAAGCTGTTAAGCATAGCATGATGGGCGGCCCCAAGCAATGCTGCGAGACGGCCCTATCTCCATTCCTATTTCAATCAAGAGCACGCCACTACGATGACGACCGGCTTAAGAGTAGTCGTGGCGCTGAAGCTTGTTGGTCTGGCTTCGGTGACGGCTTGGCTGGCCTACCTTCGTAAATATTATAAGGTCGATTCTGATGCAGACTATGGCCTTGATGCTTTAGGCAATGATCGTGACGCCAAGATTCAGTTTTGGCTGGTTTATCTGGCTATTGCTACCCCAGATCTACTTTATTGCTGGTTTGCAAGACAGGCCTGGAGGCAGAGATCGGCAACTAAAGCAAATACTGCCAAAAACATCGCCATCGTTCTTCTTGTAGTGGCAGCTATCGCGACTGCATATTGCTGGTCTCTGGTGACCGGTCTGGTTTGGACTATCTTTGCCGTATATTGTGCTGATGAATCTGCCAAGAAATATTCTCATGAGGCTGCCTCGAACGCTGGCGTTCATTTAACTACCTATCCTTAAGCTACTGTGCCGCCCATGCAATGCACTCCATTTTCAATGGATTTAACGATATCAATCTATACAAAGACATTACATCCTCGCTTGATTCCACGTTTCGCAGGCGAATAAATTTCATCACATTTATTCAGATTTGAGGATTATCAACGTAAATACCCGGATTGCTTTAGCTGGCCAATTTTCCAAACAAAACCCGACATAGCGCTTCCTGAATGCGCCTGGTTCAAGAATTTCTACGATTTGACCGGTCATCGCAATGTGGTTGAGCGCCGTTTCCTGACAGGATCAAATTGGCAGCGTGCCTGTTTCTCTGCAATGTAAACGTCCTCCGGGCGTTCTCGGACCTGTCCTTGTTCATTTGCCGATTCCAGTTCGACTCTGGAATATTGAGATCTAGCACATGGAGTCCATTTTACTGGCTGTTCCATCTCCGCTGTCGTTATGTGTGTAGTTTGCCGAAACGTGCGTTTGATTCTGAATGTCGATAATCTCGAAGGCAAAGATGATGACGTAAGGTCTTTCGAGGAGAATTTGTAGAAATTTGGATAAGCGCTTCTTCGCCTGGACGAAGTGCTTAGTTTCTCAATCACCTATGTAGATGCATGTTACCTTCACAAGGGCATGACATCCAGAATCCACGATATCTCTCCGTCAATCGCGTTTGAGCATTTCTTGCAGAAGGCCAATCATCTATAATACTATACCCTTCCAGATCACACAAGCTTATATCTTGATCTTGCTTGTTCACAATTGATATGGCTATCCCATCCCTTGATCAGCTTAACAATCAGTTTGCTGTTTGATGCAGCGCGTGAACGAGATTCGATTCCGTATATAATCTCACCACATCACCCGTTTCATAAGCGACGGGATAGCACCACCTCCAACAAATTGGAGCGAGATCGAAGCGCATTGTAATGACAAGCTGGAGAGTGCTGCTCGTTGTAGACCCTTTGATCCCGATGTTCCAACCTTGTGTTGAATGCCGAGATGTTATCGCTTGCGAACTAGTAATGCTTGCCACAGGTTCGAGCAATGCCAACAGCTAACGTAGATCCAAATCAATCGAAGTTCTGTCTAACGATATTCCTGCTAACAGTCGGTGACAATAAGAAAGTGTCTCGTGTAATCGTGTTCCTCGCTGGAGCTCTATAACTAGCTTTGCTGATTGGATCCGAGGTTCGCTTATTATGGATAATCTACTGTTTTCTGGGGGTAAGTACTACTCATTGAAATTGAATATGTATCAATAGGTCGGCATCGTCCTCCAAGTTCTTATGAGATCTTTCTGTTTCAAACTACCTTCTCGACCAAACATCCTGTAAAGAATCAGCCTAAAAAATCGTTGCTTTCCTCACTGAAACATTAGGCTTTACTCATGAAACGATTTTCTTGCTGTGTTCCAAGAAAGATTTTTGATGAAGGATGGGCAGTTGAGCAGAAGCTTGTAACTTCTGATGAATCTCCAAAACCAGTTCAGCGCGGACGCACACTCATAAAGCAATATATAGTTGGTACTGATTGGATTGAAATGTATTTGACGATTGCTTTTGTTATCGAGATGCGTACCCCAGCATCCAGTTTTTTGGTGACTTGGAAACATTCAATTTGATAAGTTGCTCAGATGTGGACTGACGATTTTGGATTGGATTGGCTTGGATTGTGCCTCTCGGCAAGGAGGGCGGCACTTTTACCCTAGCGGGGTACGGACCCGAAGGTTCGTGGCTATCCGCGCCAAGCTAAATCCAGCGAAGCGCCGATCGCTTCACTCGTCGGGGCTTAGAATTTTTTGTCACCATGACTTGGTGTGAAGCAGAAATTTAAAGCGCAACGTGGCAATGCAAAGTGCGGTGCCAATAAAAGGTCCCATAATTGCAATTGGCCATCGTTAGCCTATATAAGCGAATGCGGATGCAAAAGTTACGGTATCCTTGCACAGGAGGCAATATCGCATCAAATGAGGTGCAAACCGATGAGCGATTTTTGCTAATTGAAAACTATTCCGAACCCCCAGTTCGGCCACCTCTGCTTGCAAGTGGCCAACTGAATTTCTGGACCCTGGTTGTCACCAACCAAACCTCACTCTAATCAAATCGAACAATCCTATGTGAAAGCAAACACTAAACCGATATTTTGCGAATTTCTACTAACTACTGTATATCTGCGACACCGTGCAGGTTACCTGAATTCTGAACAGCGAATCTCCACAGTATTCAAGTCGAGCTGCATTCGCTTACGGGGTACCTGACATAGGAGCTGAGGGGTGTAGGCGGCGAGTCGCACCAATTTCGTAGAAGTGATCGGGCCGTATTGCAGACGGTCAGCCGAATGCATTCAGTTAAGTGTCTTTACCATTAAGCCTCCATTACACCATCGTTTGCCATGTTAACAGCGTCGGAAACTGTACTGATATTGCACATGTTTTATCTAAGACTGTGGTCCCATTGAAACATCAAAGGGCTTGGTCGCTTGGATCTGGAAGATGCCGCATTTTGAGGAAGTAGGTTTAGGAGCTGATGAGATACAGAAAAAATTGCATTGTGTGACGTCGTAACAAGTCCCAGCCTTTCGCTTCATTCTGCAATACGGTGATCAAAACCGTTGAGGCCGTCTCCAGAAAATTGATTTAAATCTCCACCCCACGGGCAAGCAAATTGTTTATTGTGCACCACCTGACGAGCCGATGTTTGCATCGGGAAGTTTGAATAAGCGATCAACGCCGTAACAAGACCGATGTCGTGCCCCATCTCATTTAGAGGAGTGCGCTCGCAGAGCGCAGCCGATTTCGAAGGCAACATGCAGACCGCAAAGAACGAGATTAAACTTTCGGCTCTGCGCCTGTCGACGTCGAGGGATTTGGAAATGTCGAGATCGTGCTAGAAAGCTCAATCGTTTTTGCTGAGTCTTGCAATGATCCATCTGTTTCTTGAAATTGGTACCGCATTGCAGACATTTCACGATTCGGGCGTTGTCCATCGTGATGCCAACAATTTCATATATTCCATCGAAGATCACGATTGAAACCTAATCGAGTTCTGGCCGATCGCATTCGATCTCAACGCAAGGCATACATACACCTTCTCTTTGCGCAGCTTTGAGCAAAACTGGGCAGTCCTTCTAGCAAGCGCGTTTTCAGTAGCAATCGCTTGATTTCAACCCTGTTAAACCGGGGGTGCAATCCCTACCTGCTGAATTTCCCAGCCAGGTGGGCGTACAGTACATTGAAATTCATTCACCATCACTTCAGTTTCACAGTGCTCTCATGCCTTTGTTCGGTATCTGAGTCTTCCCTATCGACGGTTCTGCTTTCGTCATCAAATGAGTACCGAGAATTATAAGGGAATGGAGCGAATTTTATGCGATCAGGAAGCCTGACACATGAAACGTGCTTTTTACTGCACAACAAAACTACAAACAACAGTAAACTTTTCGCAGCTTCTTCAGGCCAGGATTAGGCTAAACTTCCATCAGCATTACGGCCTGCTCCGTTTGGTACATTCGGATAAGAGTAAGCTTGAACCCAATCATTCGCAATTGGGGCGTCGATCAACTGTAATACATCAATAACTAAGCCATCCAGGAAGCATAGAACATCGAACCTTATCTGGAATACCAAAGCCGTCTACAAGCCTTCGAGAATGCGGACGAAGTGCAGCGATTAACCGGTTAATCTCATTCCATATTGCTTTCACTTTGAGTTGGCTGAAATAGTTAAACGTCATGTAGAAACCCATGTTCTCTGAAACAAAGCTCAAATACCGGTTTCCAAGTAACTGAAAGGAGTTTACCATGAATAGTCCATAAAGAATGCAGGGCACATAATGTATGCAAAACGGGCTTTAGGCTAACATCCGCGGTCTCAACAGCAACTGAAAACCGATCAATGATAATGCGATCAATATGGGCTTGCGCCAATTCTTTAACAAGATCTAGACAACGGTTCCAAGCCTCAAACGAGTCGCAATGGGAAAACCTATTAGATACTAAGATATGAGGAGCCCAATTGAGCCATTTGGAATGCCTGTTCAGTTTATGGATAAGCGCTCTGAGCAATCGAGCCTCGCGATATTCCATTGTATTTCTGAAGAAATCTGTATCTCTTAAGTGAGATTCAGATGAACGAGTCTTGGTAATAGGATTTCCATCTCGAAGCTCCATATTCAGCTGTTTGGCGAAAAAAGAAAACATTCCAGCAAAGCCTGTAATATGTTCAATGAGGGCTTGTCGCCAAACGGAAGATTGAACCCGACCTTTGCCGGCACTGATTTGCTGACGAAATTCCTTCAGCAGCGCAGCCGCGACTTGTTGAAGTAAAACGTTGTTATCGCCTGGTGATCGCTTCAGACATAATTCTTTTTCTCAGAGCAAGACACCAACCCTCCCAGGTCACGTCAATATTCGAATCGTTCATGAGCACCCCAATACGATTAGCTGCTAGAAAGCCCATCCCACCGCATGCTTCTCTACATTCTTGAATCGCTTTCGTTCGGAACCATGTAGTTGCTGGTTTCAATGCTGCAGCCAGAATGTGAAGTTCCTTCGGATCCGGGTCTAAGGACAATTAGTCGCCAGATAGGTAGCTGAAAATTTCGGCACCATTGATAAATATATTCTTAGCATGATTGAGTGCAAATTGCAATGCATATGCCTTGGCAACCAAAGGGAGGAGACGACGTTGATGGCCCAGATAATCCATGAGCATCACCTCTTTTTTACCTGGCGGTCCGAATTGCGGCCTTGAAAGAGCATAGCGAATAGCAATAGTCAAACATATCTTGGCCATGTTCAATCCGCCCTATCAGCAATTAATATTTGATAAAGTAAAATTTATCAAACGAACTTGCGCAACTGTGATTCGGCCAGATACTAAGGCACCGATCATAGTTGTGAACCGAACGCCTTTGTGAGCAATATCAGATACATAAGCACCCTCTGGAGTGACCTGCCCAAAACGGCTCAACAAAGCTTCTCGAGGAACCCGTTTATGATCAAGCCAGAGTCGCCCATTGTCGACACCTAAACAGCGATTACACAAGTACATGATGAATTTGGCGTTGTGTTACCCTGCAATCCAGATTTGATGCCACAATCAGCGACGCGGACGCCTTCTGTCAGGCTGCCATCTTCATTCCGAATTTTGACAACGAAAACATGGACGCCATGATGGACATCAGCAATATACAGCTGTCGATTAAAGATCAATCGAATGAACAAAATGGCATCAAAGACTCTATACTTGAGCAAAGACAGTCATGTGATTGGCATTGCAGGCCAAGTTGCCAATAAATATTTTCTGAGCGGTTTCATTCGGCGTATGTAGAACAAATTCCTTTGAGCGAGGATCGTATTCTGCAACTGTTTCAATATCTCTAGCATTGGACCCGTGACCAAGTTCGGTTAAGGCAAACCCGCCTATGGCTTCATTCAGTACAATCGCTGTAGATTTATATGTATCAGCACCAAGCATTGTCATATCAGCGATGGGTTGGCCGTATAATTTTCTCTGCTCATCGCTGCCGAGATTCATCATTGTTCCTGAGCACTCATTAGCTTGGAAATACACGCCCACACAGTAACTTTACCCCCAAAGAGTCCTAGCGAGACGTGATCAATATTGATTCGCAGATTCTAATAGTAGTGCATACCGAAGTTGACACCGAATTTAGTACCCAGAGTGCAGCTGTGGTAATATAGCAGCTCGACACATGTAATCCAGCGTAGTGGATTTCTGCGAATTATCATTAGACATGCATGTTGCAATACTGTAGGAAATCGTACTCATAAATGTCCTGGAATCGGTAGAATTTTGCGGAGCCAAAGATTTTAGTTTGCTCGAAAGTAATTCTTCGCTGCTCTTCAAGTGGCAATGCCAATGTATGTTTATGAGCCAAAGTAGGATCATTACATAGCAAGTCGAAAGCAGCTTTGCGGACTTCTATTTCGAAAACGTCCAGGTTCTAAAGCAGAATGGTCAGGAGTCATATCCATGTGCAATAGACATCATGCCTTCCACATCAGCTCTGGATCGAAATCAAGATTGGTCGCTAGCAGTTTGATTCCAGTAAAAGGCAATGCTTCGCGTACAACCGCCGGAAGATGTCGCCGAATCGCAGCCAGTGTCTTGGCTGAAGGCCCGAACAACGCAGCGGTTGGGTTGGTGACGACCGCTCCTTGTTCATGGTCGCACTGACCGATAACCGTTTGCACACGATGGCTCATCGAAGGCGATTCAGTGAAATGAATGACGACGGATATCTTTTATGGCTGCCAGTAACCTACTGAAACGTTCACGCATCGTTACTTTTAGAGTGACTGTTATGCAGCCCACTGCAGTCAACAATGGCGGATGGATGACTTACAGAAGGCGACCTGATTGAAACTACTGTAATTTTTTTAAATAATTTTATTTACGACGTTCAAAGGCAATATTCGAAGTCATTGGACCCGAAGCTGGCATGGATGCAATCCTCTTCGAAGGAGGTATAAGTCGTAGCTAGGCTGTTTTCGGACCGTATAAGCTAACTTCATGACTGTCACCAGAATGAGGATGTCCATAAACATTTGGACAAATTGGGCGGCCATGTCGAATAGTCGTACTGATGCAATGCCAATAGCATAAACACAGCGGATGATGATATTCATCACTAGATAGAATGCATAGATCATCAGGAAATCGTTGCGAAGAAATCTAGCACCAGCAGAGCCCACTATAGGTGCAACGATTGCGATAATCAGCAATGGAACGTAATGGACTTGAAGTGTAAAGATTGTGAACCAAGTGACCGCTGCATCCACGATAACGAATAGTTTTACAGTCTGAGAAAGGGCGACGACCGCAGAAGCCCTTTCGTCCACCTGCGAATCAAAAATAAATCAAATAAATTTGTTTAAAACTTTTCAAATAAACCTGTGCAAACTGCTGACGTATCTCGAGAAAATGATTAGGTGCAACTCCATCATCCACGCCCTAATCCATTTTTAAAACAGCGTTGAGAGCAAACAATCCTGATGTCCTACAGGATTGACAAAATTATCGGCAACATTAAGAGCAAGGTTGTCAGCATTGTCTTCGCCAGCAGCGACCTCAACTGGTAAGACCGGTCGTATCATCAACTGAACAATTGCTTTGTCTGCGACTCCACACGACTGCAGATTATCATTGTCCAATAGTTCTTTTCCACAAAAAAACAGCCGCTGAGTGTTGGAAAGTACGCCCAAAAATTTCTCGACTTGATGCTTGAAATCAAGAACGCTAGCCTGAGGGTCGACACCTTCAATATCGAAGGTATCGCCGGCAATGCTGCGAACCTGGATGAGCATTGCGACAGTGACAGGCCGAGAACTTAGGGCAAAAGTCAAACAGAGTTCAAGTGTGAGTCATGCACCCATTAATCCAGTAAAGCCCAACCTACTTTTTTCGGGTTTCCTGATTTCAAGCTTCGGGCGCTGATATCACATCCGAGAAGAACAAAGCAGCGATTACAATGTTCAGATCACGTTTTTGAGTTCGACGATAAAATTCAGAACGCACAGGCTATCCCAATCACGACTCTTCTCCAGCCCGGGCAGCCCAAGCCGAGTTCAAAACCGACAAATCTCTCTAAGCACATATCGGGATACAGAAATGACATGAAAATAAAGGCTTACTGAATGCATCTGCAGCAATGATCATACAGAATGAAGACAATCCCGGTAACGACGAGAACAGCTCCAAATACGAACGCAGCAGAGATAATCCTATTCGGCCGGGAGCTCTGGAACCAGCCAAAGCAGATCCACAGTCCAAACAGCAGAAGCAGCAAACCGATGTTCATTTTTCTGAGTGTCTCGGGATCAGTAACGCCTCTGCTTGCATTGTCCAACGACGTCAGCATTCGAGATCGGTGGCCGAAGTCTATTCTTCATAACATTTTATAGATAAGACGATAAATGAAGCTGTTTGATCAGAAAGGCCGTTGTAACTGAATTTCGTATTGCAGGTCATGACTCATTCACTAAAGCAACCTTAGTTTTCCGTATGAAAGTTCATGTTCGTTTGATCTCTGGAGGATCTATCGAACTTGATGGCGTAGACCCCAAGGGGACCATTGCCGATCTGAAAGCGGACATTGAACGACATCAAGGTGCAGATAAAGCTCCAATTCATCGCCAGCGCCTCATCAGCCGCGGCCGCGAAATCAAAGACGATGAAGTTTTATCAGCATGTGGCATTGCGGATGGCGCCGATCTGCATCTTGTAGTTCGGCCAGCAGGCGTGGGACAGCGAGCACGCTCGCCAACCTTCGCGCAGCACAACGAGGACAACTTTATAGCAGTCAATTTGTCGGCGGCGCAAGTTTGTTACATATTACATCCCTGTGTCCTGCGAAGATAATTGATTGAGCCGTTTAGGTGTATGGCCCGGTCAGGACTCCAGAACAGGTGGATCAGATTCGCAATGTATTCGATGAAGCTACGCGAATGTGCATGATATCGATTATAGACGGCATTGGGCTCTGGATGGTCATATTATTGATTGCACCGATGTGGGTGCCTACATGCCTTCTTGCAGTCACCGGATATTGTGAGATACAAGGCTGTGCATATCATACTTCTTACCCATTTCAGATGGCGCCACCAATTATTCTGTTATGTTACTGTCTGGATATGGAGCTTTTTCATCAGCAATATGCATGGCCAGCGCTTACATCTTTCTTGCACAGATAGGAGGACCGTTCTCATATATTGGGGCTTTTGGAGTGCTTTGGAATCTTTACGTGATGCTACAGACTTACAAACTGATACGCGGCATCGGAAAGCTATCAAACGCTGATCTGGACCTGCTTCGATCTGTAGAGACGACAGCAACTTCGGTTGTCACTAGACCACCGGCGCCAAGACAGTGGATTCCTACACTTAGGCGATCAACAGTCCCGGCTGGAACTGCTGCAGCTGCTCCAGCAGCCTAAGTAATTTGAGAAAAATACAACAATATCACTTCTATTTATCAGATCCCGGTCTATAGCGGAAGGCGGCAACCACACCTTCGACTTCAAGCATTGAATTGCCTTCTGAGATAATTGTGAGAATGTTACGATACCAGTGAAGGACTAGTGCTGATAGCCATCTGCCATTCCTATCCGCATAATAGAAAGCATCAGAGAAATGTCATCCATTGAGAATCCAGTACGGATTTTTGTCCCGCCTTCATAGTTGAAATTCTGCCTCGACCCAATGATCGGGTGAATAGCGGGCTCGCTCTGGCAACGACGGTGTCGCGTTGATCAGTTATGGTCTCCTCCATAGCTAGCAGCAAGTCGCCGGAGGCTCAGCGGTGGTCGCCAGCGCCGCCGTCCACATTGCTGTTATCTTCGTCATTGCCGAAATCGTCGTCGCCCAAAGTATTGACAGATTCTGATGATATCTGTGCTCAAGTTATAGTGCTGTCACGAACCCGATCTGCTTCTGATGGCCCCTTACGAGCAAAGTTGCATCTGGCCTTAGTCGGTGCTGTTGTTCACATCAATGGTTCGTAACAAATGTGTACGACCTGATTAGTCGCTCATGAAATGTAGATGATTTTGGTGAGTTCAAGATAATAGGACTGAAGGCAGACGATGGCTCCGCTCTAGACCAATGTCGGATTAATGCCCGTACTCAACTTTTCATCGCCTATATTAAATATAACGTTGTCATCGCCATTGACATGTAATTTTCCTTGTTTTTGCCGTTATTGCAATTACTGAGGGAGTCTAGATCATCTTCTATGGCGACAGCATCGAATCGTTCCGTTCTATTCGAGGACGGTATCGCCAGTGTCTGCCGAATATTGGAGATTTTGTACAGTCTTCGAGCGGGATTCCGCAGCTCACTAGCCATCTCGGAGCCATCAATTCTTGTGTCTATTGTTGCTTGCGATCATGCAAATGTCGTTCAGGCCATTGTACACAATGCCGATTTAGAATCAATAGAATTGTCTGTACTTGTTGACTTATTCAAGTCACGATTCTTTGTACTGGAAAGCCAGCTGTCATCCTCGGTGACAAATGAAAGCTCTACGATAAATGATGCTGCTTTTATGATTGCTTGTACATTGCTCACTCACGATCGAATGCCCCTTGGACGGTGTCCGCTAACCTTTCTGGTAACAGATGGGGTATTATCTGCACCAGATATTGGCACCTTCGACAGCGTTTTTGCTTCCATTGCAGCAAAAGATATCACCATTCATACGGTTATGATCGATACACCAACATCTTATTTTGGGTTCGTGCCTGATTCTGGTCGGTGCGGCTGATGCTACTTTCATGAAATTCACTTTTGCTGCTGTTACAGACTTTCTTCACATGACTGCTCAATACTCTGGTGGAATGTCGCTTTCAAGTGATGAAGTTTTTCTCGATACCGAGGATTGTAGAGAGCGTCACTTCTTTTTTCTTCTACTGCCTTCTGCCATCACCCGAGCCATTTCACCTAATTCGGCCCCATCTTCTAGGTTTTGTTTGAAGGTTAAAGAATATCTAGTTGATGTTGGTGTTGGAGCATTAGTTGCTTGTCGCATCAAAGAGGGCTTCAAGAATGGCCGTTTAGTTCATCTTGAACCATCTGGTTTCGCTATATCGTATGATGTTGGTCTTTAAGATGTCGTTTTACCAACTCTTGGATTTTATTAGGTTGCTGTTGGTGTGGAAGCCAATTATTACAGTGGAGTACACTGTAGAGATGAGGGGTCAGGAGAATCTTCGCGTTTCCTTGAAAGTCATAGCGTAATTTCATTTTGATCTTTGTATCCTTAAGTTTAACGTTGGTTTTGGCACAGCCCCGATGAGTTCTTACGAAAACTTCAAATAATGCAGAAGTCGAAAAAACATCGTGGTCCTCCAGTAACAATCAATACCGGTGAGTAAGGCTTTGCAAGGACATTCGCTTTATCAACATTGTTGCAGGATCCACTTTGGCCTCTCATCCGTTGTTGCTACTTGAGAGGTTGTCCATGATTGTTAAGACAGACCAATTGCTAGTCCTGCTTCACTGCATTCGGCCATCTGATGTCATGTCCCAAACAGCGTAACCATCGACGAAACATCGGTCGCTTGACCTCTGACAGTGATTAGTCAACCGGATGACCACCAACATGTTCCTATTGAACGACATCAAGGATCATCCTGTCTGGCGAAGTTGATATCCTTGCCGCCAAACATGTGGAAGCGCTGGATGACTGCTTTTAGCCTGGATATCGTTTGCCAGCATTCCCATCCTTATGATCAACTGGTATTTCTCTTCAACTTTCTGATATATCCAAAGCGATTGATGTTCCTTCAGGGTGCCGGTTCGGAGTCGCTTTTTGAAATGATATTACACAAATGGTGCTCTTCTGTCCATGGGAAAGTCTTCATCAAACAACTTGCTGACAATAACGATTCCATTGCTGACCTTCGGTACTTCACCATCTCATTCTTATGTTTAGAATTTATCCAAAGACCTTTTTGTAGTCTGCGATCCTCATACTGGAGAGGCGGCCATCGGCGTCCTTTGCCGTTATGTTTTGCTCGACTTTTTTGGATTACCAGTGGTTTAGCCTATCTCTTTATCGGCTTTACCACTGTTGATACTTTTCAGATTGAATCTGAACTTCAACTTTTAAAGGTTCAGTTACTACATTCTGCTTTGCTTTTGAATCTAAAATTGATTAGGATTTGCTTCAAAATTGTGCATCAATGGATCGGTCCCAAGAACCTTGTGTCGTTTTCCCTTTTCTTCCTCTGAGCCCTGTTCTACTTCGACTCGACCCTTCAGACGCATTCTTTCGCCCAGTGAATCTTTGCCACATTCTTAAATATTTTAACCATTCAACCAATTATAGGATATAGCTCTTGATGATGCTCGCGCGAGCCAAATTGCGTTTACAGCATCGCCCCTGATGTCTCCAACATCACTGTCACGTTCCGTTAGCACTCCTGATCTACAGGCATTGTCACACATGCGGATGTTGAATTCGGCTCAAAAATCTTCGCCGACAATGCGAACTGATATTACCCGCGATGCAGTTGAAATATCGTTGCCAAAAACTGTGCTTCGATTCTTTATGCGTAGCTGTCAACGTACTTATCGTATACAAAATCATCGGTAAGTCAGATGCTTGTCAGATTGGCTGTTTTTCTCAGTTTCGTTAGCACTTTAACTGCATTCTTCAAACGCCTAAACCATACAAGGATTTCAGATGGATTTCGACAAATTTGCTCTGACGAGTTCTCCTGTTCGTACTTCACAGACATTGAGATAATTGCGGATCGTCGTGCCAATCTTCAATTCGCTTTGTGCAAACTCTCAGAAACTGATGTATGTACATTCTGTGCCGAATGTCATTGCAAATTTAATATTAGGTGCAATTTTCATAGATTTTCGTGGAAATATGGCTCGATCCTGATGAACCCTGTTCTGTTCGCTTGCGTTCTGATTCTAATTCGGTCGCCGCGAACTCGGGTGATTATTTTGATAACATTGTGGATTGGCTCGATACCTATGATTGCCATTGCTTGCAAGCCTTACAAGCTTTCCACGCTATTGTCGACTCTGGTATGAGCTCAGGAATTCAAGCTTTCTGTGTCAAAGATGGCAACTCTATATTTCAGTATAAGAGCCAAGCTAGGTAATGCATCTGCAAATACCACTTTATACTGACAATTTACAGACTGTCCTGCTCTCCAATGAGTCGCTTTTCAGTGAGGGAACTTCAGTTTGATATCGTTCCTTTGCTACATTGTGCCAGACCCTGCATAGTTCCTCTCCACTTTCCAACAGGCAACGGATATTGTTGTTCACTCACAGAAACTAAATTCAAGCATAGGAATGCCTGCTAACCAAGCCTCCATTCTCTCATCATTGGAGCATATCCATGGCTTGATTCCGGTTCTTCCTGAAATATGTTATGCGCAGATCATAAGCCATTCTTTCATTACTTTAGTCGTCCTTTCACCCGAAGCTGGTATACCTCACTTAGCACTACTTTATTTTCTAAACAATTCCTATAGGGTCTCAAGCTGCCAAACAAGCCCCCGCTTTACTTCGAGCATGTATCGACTCGATTACGGGCTGTAGCAGCGATCTCAGTCAAAACACTGCGACTGTCGTCATTTTCGAAGTTAATATCACTGACATTGCTCAATATCGCTTACCGATCAAATCGCCTTTAACGGATCTTGATCGCAAGTTTACTCCTGTATTTACTCCTAAACCAAATTGCATTGAAAAACGCTCTTGTTCCCATTCGTCTGAGCTTGTAATGTTTTCTTTATCGGTTTTCATGTTTCTTAAATGCATACAGAACAACCTTCGTCAAACAATCGAACAAGCGCATGCCACCAATTTCGTCCGCACGATTTACGATAATGCGATAAAGGGCGAAAATGTTTCGGAATACGATTTACGAACAGTAATAATAATTGGCTGCAGTCCGGCAGTGAATCTTGACGCTATGTCCTTTAGGCATTACAATCATGTGCTCAGTTTCGTGACACTATTGACTTGACAGAGTTCGCTGGTGTTGATGACACCTCTGTTTTCCAGCATGATCTACAGTGGATTTTGCATGAATTATTCCGCCCGGCTGCAGCTGGATCGCCGTACTTTGCTCTAATGAATGGTGCGATTAGTTTTGCTCCCTAAAAGGAATCAAAAACGTGATGTCTACAGGACCGTTACTGGAAGATGCTGCAATGAGCGATGATAACATTGATGAGGACACTTCCGTTGACAGCAATAATCTGCTACCAACTCCTCAAAATTCTCCTGTACGTTGGAACGTGCTTCGAGTCAAATCCTCTATTTATTCTAGCTTTGCAGGTAACAGATATCACGAATTTACCCTTCTTCTGCTTGTTTGAAATAGTAACCAAGCAGTACACCGGCAATTTCGATACTGTTTCTTCTGTGATACTACCCGTCAATCTGACTTCGGCATTCCTTTCCAACTCGTCTCAAATTTCACTACGCCTTACTGCATTCATGCTTCCATCCAAGCAAATTTCTGACATGCCGTAAATTTTGATTAACTTCAGGTCCATTTCTGATTCTTTCGTTAGAGCCCATATCTCTAATGAATCCAAGAGTCGAATTCGTAAATCGATATCGCTTTCGTCGTTCCCACGTTCGCCAACATTGCGTTCTGCAATGTCGCGTTGTAATGCTCCAATCCCAGAAATATACCGCTTTTCTGCTCTGCCAGATCCGTTAAGGAAATGCATGGCTCGAGTACGAGACGTATTTTGTAATTTTTGAATATTTCTAAATTGCCTTTTCTAGGTCTCAAAACTGATTCGAAGCGCGTTTTGCAAACAAATGCTGCGCTGTCTCTATACGCAGCTGCCCCGGCCGCTATCAGAAAAAGAAGCAACCACTGTCATCAGATATTTGGATTACCTGCGACCGCCTCTGAAGCACCAAGCGATAGTCGAACTTGATTTTATTCAATGTGCAGGTGTGACGCGATCTCCGCGGGCAATGCTCCTGAAATTGCTTCAAGAATCTCTTACATTGCAGGCTGTTTCTGATTCTTGCTTCTTGATAGCTGTCGATTCCTTCGCGTTTCTCTCTGTCTCCAACAACAATATCAACATCGTTGTTGACGGCGATGCAGATGTGCTCTTGTCTCTCGAGAAGGTTACTCAGAACTGCTTGCATCGCGTCAGCCAGCTAATGCTGTTGGAATCGCTGCACGTTACGCGCATTGCATCGGATTTGCTGATATCAGACGGCGATGCTAAGTTTGCCTGTCCCCGATTATTTACCGAAGAGCTGAAACTACACCCTCGTCTAAACCCGTCGGCGGCGTTACAAGCTCTTAACGACACGACACTACATCCGTTTGTTCTAGGCAATCGCCATTTCGTTTATGTCTACCAGCAAAGCAATGGAGCGATTTATTACATGCGCCTTGTTCTGAACAATGCTGCGTTGTTTCTGGAGTTCTATGGGGTTGAACAACCGGATGCTGATACCTGCACTCATCTCTCAAACCTGCTTCGAACCAGTGTCTCTGCACTGGCGTTAGCCCAGATTGCAGCATTGCTGTCGCGAAATCAGCATTTCCCCTGGACTCAGTCCGACTTGCTGCTAATTCGGCCAGAAGGCTCGGCACCAAAAGCGGCCTTTCGATTCGAGCTGCCGTTTGCCGTTTGCCGGAAGACCTTCAATTTCTTATTACGCATGGCGCAGACGTTCGCTTCGTCATCATTATTGAGTGCGTTACGCTGTGCAGACCCCATCCTGCATTCGGAACGTTTACATTGGTCATGGAGCGATTTCAGTTTCGTTTATAATTACGGTATTGAAGTTCGTTGCTGGATTCATGATTCTCAAGCGATTTTTACAGATGCCCAGTTTTCCAGCTCCAAACTGGTCGATAACGGCATTGCTCTCGTATTTGGTTCTCTAATATCGACCAACGGCGATTCTTTTCGATTGCATCGCTGCTGTATTGATGATTCTGATGATTCAGATCTTGAATGTGATGCTATGAGTGCTTTCTCAAAGCCGATTCACATTGCTGTTGTTCCAGGTACCTCATAACGGTTTATCATTATGAGTTTGTAACGTTGCAGGCGGAATCTCGCGCATGCAGTATGTTGCAGAAGCACATCAACCACCAGAAGAAGAGTCATCGCTTTCTATTGCCTTTGAAATTTGGGCTTTGGGTTCGGTTGATATTCATCAATTAATATCCGATATATCTCGCTTATTTTCACATGTAATGCTGTGTCTTCTAATCTTGGATTTGCATCTAAAAAAAAAAACTTATTTTTTCAGACTGCTCACGACTTCCTACTGGAATCGCTTTGGAAATCGTCCAGTTCAGTCAACATTCAGAAATTCGAGGTTTTGAAGAATTTAGCGCAAGCGACGCATTCTGATCAGAATCCAGCATTACATCTGACCGACGTATCCTTTCGCTTGTATTCTTCATCATGATCCATATTGCTGAACATTCCTGATCTTGTCGTTTTAGGGCATCATGGTCGCTAGCTGTGATTGTCGCAGATCTTCAGGCCATGACCACATCTATTCACGAAAACGTTCAGGTTTCAGTTTTCATATGCGATAGCGGTTGCTGGCATCTTGCTGACTGGCATCGCAATGAAAAGTGATATATCGTGTGTCCACCGTGTCTTTTAAGGTCTAAAGTTGCCTCAGTTTTCGAATCAGTCAGGCACGTCTGTTTGCCGACGTTGCCAAGTTACCATCTTTGCAATACCACCCGCATGTGTTTGCCTCAGATGTTCCTTTTACGAATCCGCATGTCAGCAAAAACTCGGTTCTCGTCGAACGTGTCGCCTTTGTTCTTGTGGACATATCGCGAACACATATGCAGATTATTGCCTATAATCTTCGTACAAGCCTGGCACTGCAGCTTGGTAATGTCGAAGGCATCCGCTCTCTATTTTTCTCATGCTTTCCGTTTGTAGTGAAGCAATCTCTGAAACTGGCGTCATGGTGCCGATTCCGTCTTCATCTGCTGGATCATATTCTCCATCAGAAACTTGGTTTATTTAAGCATCTCTCAAGTACGTCTCCACCCCCGATTACATCTACTAATGAGGTTGCTGTCAATCCTGCGAAATTCACTGTGGAGAATATTGAGGTGCTTATTGGAAATAAGGTAGATCGCCACTTTCAAAGCCTCCTCATGCATGTTTAAGCTGTAGGCATTTACTTCGAATGTTGATTATCTTTAGGCTCCGCCTCGTCATGCTATCCAGGAATCGTTACAGATTGTACCGGATCAAAGGTGTGCTATCATTCAAGTCCGTTTTTAATTCGCTTTAAATCGGGCCCAGGCATAGTGCCAGCTCTTTAGCTGATCGAAGGCGAACGCTAAATCGGTTCGAGGTGATACCGCCCATCTAACAATTTATTCAACTCACTGACTGAGGTTGATTCTAGACAGTACGTCGTCGATTCCATTCGGTACGAACTGCAACCACAGTCCTCTCTCCAGGCTCAACGACACCTTCTGCATTTCCTTTTGCAACGTTATTGCGAGGTCAGAGCCCGCCTGATGAATATATTGGATACAGCAAGCGGTATAAAGCAGCTTCGTGCAACGTCTATCCATTTATCTGCATTGCAGCGAGATGATTGTGGATCCGCTTTGCAGACACGGTCGATCCTATTTGTTAATCCGCAAGCGCATCCGCGATGAGAAAGAAGCGGAGCTGCAAAAGAAGTTTTGTTTGGAAATTTGCGAATCAGGAGTTGCTGCTTCTGCTCCCATCTCTTCGCAACTTCAATGGATCGACCTGATCTGCACTCATTCGATACCTCTGTCACGCCCTCCATATTATTCGCACCCGTCGTTCCTTTTCTGTTGCGGTTCCAATGCAGATTTTATCGTCGCCGCTGTAGACATTTACGTTGGCGAATTCGCATTGCATCTTTCCCAATTTGACTGCCATCCCTTCATCATCGTTAAACAAGATTGCGGTGAATATTTTTTGAAGCTGTACGCCAGTTGCTAAGTCAAACTCAGATGGCGGCGTTCTACATCGGTGTTTGTTTCGGAAGGTGTTTGACTCGGGTCTTATCTTCTTTATTCATGTAACAGACAGATATGTCTTTCCCGACTCTATCGATTTATTGCTGCAATAGTTCTCTGTTCGTCCGTCAAAAATCAGCTGCGATGGTTACCTGTACGAATCGATCAATGGCGCCGCCTCTGTTGATCAGATCAATGCTGCCTCCGTGTTCTTCAACCAAAATATTGACGCTACTACGTTCACATTGCGCTTTCATGTTTCGTATCTATTCGCTTTGCTCAACCAGGATCGCCCCCAATCAACCTCTTCTCAGTCTTCGCTGGGTATCGCCAATTCATTTGCAGTTGTTTGATCCTGGATCTGGTTTTTATTTGTAATGTTCAGAGAATATCGAGTTACGATCAACGTTTGCCTTCTTGAGCGAATCTCCGGCTTCCGGTCTCTGCTGTGAATCTTTGCCTTCTCATGATGCAGATTCCTTTAACTACTTGTTGAGCAATGCCAACCGTTTCGGCTATTGGACTTCTTCAAGCTATGTGTTTAGCAAGGAATTCATCGCGTTTTCTTTCGAGGAAGTATTCGTTTTAGAGGCGCTACGCGACTCCACTTTGACGACTCTGGAGGCTTTCGCTACTGATTGCATCAGCGAACTATCCCGACAGCGTCTTTGGAAAACGTTGAAGTTGAGATCGTCAGATTCCACCATATCTGTTACAGAAGACGATCTGTCTTTGTTAGGTGCAATCGAACTTGATAATGCTGATCCAGCTCTGAGTCGCTTGTTTCAATGGTATCATCATTACATTCCCAAAATGATTTCTCTTTGATCCTTCTTCTAGTTTGGGCAAAACGGACTCAGTTTCGCTCCTTGAGCATATCAGGCAAACATTCCCAAATATTTGTTCAGATTTGGTAAGCTCTAATGCTATATGGTGTACACGTGTATCTCAAATCCAATGCTTAGACATTCTGCATCGACTCTAAGATGGGCTTATTTATCGGAAGAGGTGATGTCGGCGTGATCGTCGCTCCACAAAGGGTGGTGCCGCTTATCAGCTGCTCAGTCGGTAATAATGTTGCTCATGAGCGCAAAGCTCTGTACGCTGACGTCGTTAATGCTGCCTGTATGTTTCTATGGAGGAGAGTAATCTTAGAATAATCTGTGTTTCATGCTTTTCGATTTATTGGACGTTAATAATGTATATCAAAGTTGGCACATTCGGAAATCTGTCTTCACTGGAAAGCGGCTAGCAGCTTATTTCGAGGTTTCTGGCGATACCTCAATCCGCCTATGATAGCACTCGCTGCACTCAGGGCAAACCTAACCAGAATTTGAGGGACCGTCCTGTTTACCGACGTCATCGAACCAAGTGAAAGCATATGAGGCATGCGTTTCCGGGGAGACTGGAAATCGCAAGAAGTCGTCCACAGTGCGGCGTCGCAAGACTGGTGATGACGCCCGTACTGCCCCATCGTCAAGCAGATCTACGATGAAATTCGTAGGCGGCTGGCTCGGGTCTGTTCGCATTGCCATGTGTTCAGCGTCAATTCGCACGAAAATATTCGAGTCCAACCGCCTGCATGAAGGTTATGAGAAGCGTGTGTACTGAGAGAGCTTGAAACTGACGGCGTCACATCTGCAGAGGTGTATTCGCTTGGCCGGACGATCGCGGCGCTTCCTGCCACCTGATCGACCTGGGCCGAATCCAGAGCGGCTTGCGCTTGACTACGCCGGCACCAGCCGCGATTCACCAGCAACGTTCGGCCTTCCGGCAGCGTAAACGGCGCTAGATGAGCCAGCATGACCAGCCGGATAATGAAGATCGAGATGGCCTTACTGATGACGTAGTATCCGAGACCGCCGGCTGATAGCCCGGTTCCTTTCCCACGGCCGGTGATAGAGATAGGCCCAGCTCGGGGACCAACCAGGAACTGTTCGGCGCCGCTATATCGGACTCCATCAGCGATCTGGGTTCGTGAGAACATGGGAGGTGTCGAATCCAGGCCACTGGCTGGTTCGCTGTTGGTGCTGGAGAGCTCCGCGCGACGAGCGGCGATCTGAGTGATCTTATCCTGGCGTCGTTGTAGCTGCCAGATCCCCAATGAAGCAGTAACAGCACTGACGGCAGCGAACACGCCCACGCCTATCCGGTCGGCGATCGTCATGATGATGCGAAGGTTACGCCGTTGCAAGCTATCCGGATCTCGCCTTCTTAGTTTGGAACCAAATTCTATCGGATAAGCATGACTTCTGTTTTAAGCTACAAAAATACTCGTTTTGTGTGATATTTACTTACATGAAACCATGCCTTTGACTCAAGCAAATGTTGTGGTATTGTACACAACCGAGGCTGTTCATGTTCATCTGGTTTCTCAATGTTAGAATTTTTTGATAGTAATAACTTGATTGAATTTATCTAGTCTGTATTGCTATAGGCGAAGCTCATTCTACCGGTTTCTCAACCTTTTCGCCTTAGATAGTTGTCTATCATTTCCCCAAACAATTTGGGTTTAAACCGATCAAATGACAACAGGCTCAAAAATCGGTGTCACTTTGAATCTAATGGAGTGTACTGTCGTCGTAATCGCTTCTGTACTCATTGTCTAATCCGGCTGATGCGTGTGATGCATTAGGACGGCGATTCAGTTAATCTGATTCGGAAACAGGCCGAATCCCGGAACCTTTAACGACGATTGTTGCATTAGACCTGGTAGTCTCCATGAAAGGATGTCATCGGAAAACGAAGGTTTCACAAGCTGCAAGTAAATTGGCTTCTTCTTCATTGTCGGAATCTACCTCTAAATCTGTTTCAAATTTGTTATTCCCCGCGGACGAGTTCTGATTGCATCTTAAGTTCATTTTGAACATTTCACTGCAAATGGTTCTTTCTTTTATAAAGGATTGCTACACACACGTTGTTCGTTAGAAACCGGTTAGTTTCACAGCTATAATGTGAAAGTTTATTCGACTACAAACGGCCCTCCTTCAGTAGCGTCATAGACAAGAGCCGTTTCATTCTTTAGAGCGGGAGGGCAAACGTGAGGTTGCGATTCAATCCTTGATCAATTATAAAACGACACCAATGGCTGTAGGGCGACCATTCGGCCGCTTGTAGGTCGCTCGCCAGCTGCTACATCTGTACTACAGCTGTCCACTTCTGTACGTGGGCGAGTAAACATATTTGTATTGGTCAATCTGAACTGAAGGATGTTCGAGCGTTCATCAAGTTACAAGGCGCTACGGTAGGTAAGGAAGGTAACGTTAAATACTGTAGCAATTACGGAATATTTAAACGTTACAGGGGTTTCCCTCGCTCTCAGAACGCTCTTAGTCAAATATTGGTCAATTGGAGGAGGTTAGCTTTGGCCTTCGTACTGTTTTAATATCATACTGTACTCTATCAACAAGAACAAAACTGGGATATCGAACAACATACAGCATGGCATCGTTTTATGGGTTACGACTGTAGGGACGACTGTAGGGCAGTTTCTGAATGTTCTGATTTTCTTAATTCATCGTTAAGAATATCGGCAACGATGGCGACGCCCCACTGATCACAGATCTTGTGGCTCAGCACGAAGAACATCCCATAGAACGGCGTTTCACATGATCGGCTCAATATGACGCCCCCATCTTTCAGAATAACTTGATCAATATCGACGTCTTTCGGGGTCCTAATCAGACCTTGTCTGCGTTGAATATCTCGAAACCACTCCACAAATAATCGCAGCATTAACCGAAGGTTGCGTTCTGCGATCAAAGTTGGAACTTCGTCGTCACTTTCCGGCGGTTTTATAGTATCGAAACGATCGACCCAAACCATCATATCGTTTGCCAGTTTACGACGGAATGAGTCTCGGGTTTGGGCGATACGCCAGCGGATAACGCCGACAAGAATCAGATTTGTTGTCACAACAAGCAGCAGTAATATTACAGCCTTGTGGATTGCTCTCATGGTTGGGAAATAGGAAAGAGTTTCGCCGTTGCAGAAGCATCAACTCGCGATGTCGGTTGACCTCGGAAATGCTCATGCATCTATCATCATACATCAGATCACTTCCGATGATTTTTGCTGAATAATACATTAAGGCAGATATTTCAGTCAGCGGTTCACAGCTGTGTTCGTGCAAATCGGCTTCTATGCGAACAGACAAACAGGAAATGAGCTGTACCTTAATTCTGCAATTGTTAATTGCCAAAACGACTTCGATGACAAAATCTTCAACATTTAAACCGATTGTTACATCTCATTAAATTAGCAGCTACTTATTACAACGTGTTAGAATCAGCAGCTGCATTATATTCCAACTGGTCGTCCATGTTGTCGCAGTTCTTGTGAATTCAGGGGATTGTTGAGACTTGAGGTTTAGGCAGATTGCCGATTCAAAATATCTTCTCGACCGGATCGAGCGTTCCTCCTTATATTATTTTAAAGTTGAAGATGCTTTGTTGCACTTCCAATGCTGTTGTCGAGGACGATTACATCGCCAAGCATAGCCGGGAAATCGATAAAGAATCCGCCAAAGATAACAGAGTTTCTCAGCGAATTATCACTTTACTATTGCTCGGAACAGGCGCCAGTGGAAAATCGACCGTTTTCAAGCAACTCATAACAATTCATGGCAGAGGGCATTCAGAGCAGGTTAGAAAAGAGGCCAGGAAAATGTAAGCGCTTGTAATGAATGTCAAATCGAAGCTGATGGATGCAGAGTCCATCGGAATATCATTGAATCGATGCACACGTTAATCGAACAATCAGAGATCTTACCTGAGAGCTTGAATACGAGAATATCCTCGAACCTTGCTGAAGACAAGCAAGCCGTCATGAATTATCCTGCAGAAAGCCATCTAACGCCTGAGATCGTCGAGCGAATTCAGAGGCTATGGCGAGATCCAGGGATTATGAACACCTATGAAAATAGATCGTTGTTCCACCTGGATGATGGCGCAGCGTATCTTTTCGGCCGACTTCCAGAAATAATCAAACCTGATTATATCCCAAACAATGAGGATTTCTTGCGGGTAAGAAACATCGCCTGCATTTTTAAGAGTGTCGTTTTGATCATTGTTCAAGATACGGGTTCGAACGACAGGAATCACGGAAACCCATTTCGACATCCATGGACGGCCGTTTCGGATGTAAATGAACAACATCAGTATTTACCCCCAGTTAGGCTGACAATCATAACAGGCTAGATGTCGGTGGACAAAGAAACGAAAGAAAGAAATGGAGTAGGGTGTTAGATAGTTTCATTATTTGTAAACTTATAATGCATGTAGTTCACTGCTTCCAAGGAGTGACTGCGGTTATGTTTGTGGTCGCTATCAGTGAATACGATCAGAACCTGTTCGAAGACAACGAAAAAAATTCCTTAATTGAGTCATTGGAGTTGTTTGAAGAGATCTGCAATTCGGAATGGTTCATAAATACTTCGATTGCGCTGTTCTTCAATAAGAGGGACCTGTTTCTAGAAAAGCTGCCAAGATCTCCTCTGAAGAACTTATTCTCTGAATACACCGGAGGCGCCAATTATGATGCTGCGATCGACTTCTTGAAGAAGCTGTTCTTCTCCAAGAATCAAGTCGGCCGTAACCTGTACATGCACGTGACATGCGCCACAGATAAGGACAACGTAGCGTTCGTATTCGAAGCGGTCAGCGACACGCTCCTATCGCAAACCCTAGCAGGCGGTGGTCTTCTATGATTCCAAAAACATAACCATAATGGAATCAAATAAAACTAACTGAGCCAAGTAAAGGTAGTCTTGTTACTTAGAAGTTGTGTAACGAGTTGTCAAGTGCGTAACATTACATTAGAGGCGCAGCAGTCTCGAGGTCTCTGGGTCTACATTAGGTGGCTCTCCATTCAAGCAGTTATCGCCAACATTGTTAGAGGTTAGATTAGAGTGATGTAGCAGGCGGTCGATCGAAAGGTATCACGCCAGCATCAATCAGGATGGACCTAATTGAGGAAAGATTACTCAAGATTCATTCTTGTTGAATATACTGCAGCGAAATCCTTCCTAAGCAAACGGATTTAGAAGGAGTTCATAGACCTTTGTGCTATAATGTTTTCCGGTTTTTGAATAGCACTCTTGTCACATTCGTATTACAGATCGGCAGCTGGACATAGCGGACCAACATTGGCATTAAGTTCGATTCGTTTTGAAACCTTCGCTGGTTTGCCGATAAATCAGATCATCTGGCTGCCAAGTTTGGCATAGATCAAGAATCGAAGTTGTGCCGATTGCTAATGAAGGCTGTGCCCAAATGCGCTCGAGTGTCTCTCAATGAATGCAGATTTTGTAATTTGTAGAGCAGAGACGAATTCTGCCGATCACCGGCGCGGGTAGGATCGGGGCTTCCACAATACAGACATAGGAACCCGGAGAGTAATCCCAACAGCCGAAAGCTTGCTGTATCGTGGATGTTTAAACTGAAAGCCAGTTATGAGCTGGTTTCCATTTGCTCAGGAAAGCCGCAAATGGAATTGGATTCATTACGGGACGGGCGCCGATCAAGGAACACTCATCTGAATACGAATCGCGGAGCTGACCTTACTGCAACTACGAGGGGGTTACTGGCATCGATGAGATACATTGCCGATCGAAATCAAAATCTCATCGGCTGGTCATTGGTTATATTGTCTGCGAAGACCAATGGGATTGACCCAATCGGGTGTTGCCTTCTGAATCTTTATTGAAACCCAGAGCACTTCAGGTTCTAGAACCGTCTTTCTAGAGAACGACAAACAGGTTTTGGTCAAGTCACTCCCACCAACAATCGGAACTCTCCCGGATTCCAATAATCAAAGCCGTTCTCCAGCAAGCAATGGCTGATATAGGTATATATTGTGACGCAGCGAGCCATTCGATATTCGGTGCCTGAGGCGGAGTACATGTAGCCCCTGATGTATCTTCTTGTCGAATGCACTGAAATGTATTTTTAGATCAGCGCTGAAACCCGCCCCAACCAAAACATATTAGAAATGGCCAACAAATTCGCAACTAAGCTGTACAGCTAGATCCCGAATGGGGCGCCATGTTTAGCGCTAGCGCGGCCTTTGCCTAAGTACACAACCACTTGAAAGCAATCCCATTCGGCACTCCAGATTCAATACGAACATTTGTTGCTGTCAGTTAGCTGTTGGCTATTTTAGAAACCTGCTGGCTGCCAAAACGATCGCAATAAACAAGCTTGATCCTTTCGCTGATGGAGCCATCCTCTGTCTGGTCCAAAACCCTTTCACAAGTTTGTTGTGAGGATGTTTGAACTTAATAACCTTGTTGATGAGTGGCATTAGTATTATGATGAAATACAAGAGGCTGCCAAGTTGGTGTTATCTCGTTTGGGAGAAGTCGATGTTGCTGTGGTGCTCGGAAGTGGGCTGAGCTCTTTCTCATCGAATTTATCTTCGACAAAGAAAGTTGCATACGAAGATATACCTCATATGCCTCGCACTACAGTTTCTGGTGGAGAGATCAAAATATTGTCAGCGCTGTATATTAACATTGTAAAGGACACGCTGGCGAGCTTATCTCTGGTCAATTACCGACAAAATCTGGGAACACCTTGAGGATTTTATGCTTCTCTGGGCGAGTTCACTGGTATGAAGGGTTTACTTTTGAACAGGTACGCCGTCGCTGAATATCTTTCCTCGTAATGCCAAAATCCACCTTCAGGTTAACTTTCTAGTTAGACTGGCAGCTGCCTGCGGCTGTTCGTCGTATATTCTGACAAATAGTGCTGGTGGTGCGATTCCTCACATGAATCCCGGATCAGCGATGATTATAACAGATCACATTCGGTTCACTCGAATCGGTTTGTTTGTTTGTGCACATCCAATGTTTTCTGCTCACATTTTTCTGTTAAAGATCCACTTCGGGACGTTGTTGCTGATCAACGCTTATGCCCTCCTAATCTTGAAAATGTCAGTGTCTGAATTGCTGATTCTAAATCTTACGGGTGATTCAGACCGGCCTTTACAGTAATCGGCTCATCAAGTTAGCAAAAGAAGCAGCTGAGAAATTAGGGGAAACCGTCTACGAAGGCGTGTACTGCTGGTGTGGAGGGCCCACTTATGAAACTCCAGCAGAGGTGAGATCGTATCATTAAGTTGTGGAAGGTTATCACTGCTGAGAATCTCGCAGGTCCAAGCTGCAATGCGAATGGGTGCAGACGCTTTTGGAATGAGGTACCGAATGCTGATATCCTCGTATCGTTGCGTGATAGCTGTTAGTACTGTGCCAGAAGTTGTAGCTGGTCGTGCAGTCGGTATGGAAATCTTTGGCATTTCTCTATGCACCAACATGGCTTGTGGATTACAGCGTGATGAGAAGCTGGTAGAGTCATATGGTTATTGCTTTTAGTTATGCATTACTCTCTCTTTCAGCTTCATGCTGACGTAGTGAGGGTTGCCAAAGAATCCGGGCCCCGTTTTGAGAGGCTACTTCTCGAATTTGTAATAGTTCTTCGATTTGGTTTGGCATTGACCTAAACTATTACTGTAGTTTTACAACTTCGATCTTCCCTCCACATCTGGCAGTCTTGCTTCTCAAATAAGTCCTGAGCAGAAGGCGACCTTAGAGGACAGGCGAATCCTGCAGGTCCCAGGTTTTTGGGCCGGCTCGAGCGCCGTCAGTTCTGACGCTGCATGCCTGCAAAGAAATTTCCAAGAAGATTGCTATCGGATTGCGGTCTTTATTGACACCAGTTCAGAACCTGGATTAATTCCGAGCACACTTCCAAATGTTCAAGCGATCGGCTTCTCTGATCTTGCTGGGCTAGTTTCTGTCTCGCCGAGTGTTATCGGAAAAGGACGAATCTTATGTTTAAAGGGCAAACAGATTCTGGACGGGCAAAGCGACGTTTCCGTGTTGGTTGTTGAACATAATGCAAGCTTTGGGCCCATTCTCGGTATTTGTTTCTACGCTACAGGATCTGGTAACTCAGTGTACTCCTCAGATATTGAATCCCATCACCTCGTTGGTGTCATGAGCCGATTGGGAATTCGTCGCGTCATTCAGGTTGTTACAGGACGAACTGAAACAGCTGCTGAGGGCTGGTTCAGTATCACCGGAATAGTCGATCTGACAAGCGATAAAACCTATCCAGGTTTTGTGCCAGCCATCAAACGCTTAGGTCGTCTTTTCTTGACTTGATCAGTTCCCTTCCAGTTCTGAGAATCTACTAGATTCCAGTCTCTGTCAAAATCTGGCACCTGCATCGCTTTGCGTTTTTCCCGGGCCGACCTCACCATCGCCAACGGAAATCAAGCTGAGCGAACTGTTTGATTGTCCTTTGTATACTTGTACATCCCTGTCTCCAGCATATTCTGCTTTACAGTCAGGATTAGACTGTAGCGTCTTCGCTCGTGCTGGTTCATCAGCATCAACCGACACTTTTAAGACGATGTGTACAATATGTATGCCTTGCGAGATTTTAGGCTTCTTGATTGATCATACGCACAGTAAAATCTGCTGTCATTCATAGCGAATCCCCTGTGAGATCAGCTTGGCAGTATGATGTCCCCCTTCTGCGATATCGCCAATCTGTTCAAGAAAAGGCTGCATTGGTTAATGCCGCAGCAGCTGAAATTAAAGGAGCAATTCTGACTGGAATCGATCAAGTTGAAATCGTTCTTGTAATCGATTCCCCATTGTTATCTATCGTATCGGACATCGCATGTATCCCCATCATAATATAGCCTTCCGTAACCCCTGACCGTTATTCAGGGCGCTCCAGTATTGCAGTTGAAAATGTGCAGGGCTGGCAACAAGACTTAGGCAAAGATTGGAAACTCAGCCTTGGCGATTGGCCCAATGGGAAATCATTTTTATGCTTACATTCTTGCAGCCGAGACCGGAACTACAATCTCGTCCGTCTTTACGATGCAACGTTTGCCATTCGTGTGGGAGCCTGCACATGCTATATAGGAGCATTTAATAATTTTCTCTAGGTCTTCAAAGCGTTAAATATAGAGACCATTGTGTTCGTCGGGGCTGGTATTTCGGCTCACGAAAGCATCCCTGTGGGATCCGTTATTGGGGTTGGGGTCTTTCTAGTTTAAAAATCAAATATTGACCACGTTTTCAGGTATCAGACCATGTGAATTGCTCAGGTGAAAATCCCCTTTTCGGACCCAACCAAGAACAACTTGGAACGCGTTTCCCAGACTTGGCTGGAATGTACAGCGAAGTTCCATCGGTCCCTAATCACACAATTGTCGGCTATCTTCCTAATGTTTCGGCATTTAGCTCTAAATTCGCAGAACGCTTGGGATTTCAGGTCTGGGTGATGTTTGCGATTGCCTGTGTGTATACGATTTTCGAATCCCATAGGTTTATTGCTGCAATTTGATTCCCGAGACATTGGTTGCTCGTCATTCAAGCATGTCTATCTTCTCTCTATGCTGGATATATGGGTCATGTATATCTTACGAAAAGACAGAAATTAATGATTCCGTTCGCAAAGGTAAAACAATTCAGCTAATGAGATTTCATGTGCTTAGTAGTTCCCAGAAATAACAAACTCATTGAATTGTATATTGCGTTAATTGTAAGATAATTTGATGCCTGGTTGCTATGCTCTATTGATAGTATGAGATGGTATGGATGTCAATGTTGCGAATAGCAAAGTATCCTTAATTTATCTGCAATAAAGCTCCTTTAAACGTTGAAGCTTCTGCATGCGTTATTTTAATGGATTACGAAAATAATACGGAGTGAACACGCCGGATCCTAATCACACTTCGCATGTGTAAACATGTCAACGCCGTCATCATTATCGCAATCTTTGGCGAGATTGCAATCGGCACCGCATGAAGTGTTAACAAATCTGCCGGCCCAGATCGCCAGCGGCCGATCAACCGTCGATGTGCGATTGGCCAATCTGGCCCTAGCCGCAACCGTTGAAGATTCGGTCCCGGCTCATATCAAGATCCTTTCTGCTCTGACATTAAGAAAAATCCCGATAGAGACGGAAACATTGAAGAAGCTCGGCGAGATTGTTCATAGTTCAACCGATCCCTATACGATCTGTGCAGCTTTATCAGCAATTCGTAGGCGGTACCGAACTGAAGTTGTTTACTGTCATTCAATATTTTCCAGATTGTGACAAAATAGTGGATTTAGCCCGGTTCTATCAAATATCGACATCGCTGCAGCATGAATTACTGAGTTTTTTCTGCTCCAAGGTGCTCAGTTTATTAAAACGCTGTAAGTTTTGTTGAAGTGCTCGCTTGCTAGGACACTCGCATCTGTCATCATGCTATTCTTGCATTCTCACGAATACATCGATATAAACTTGACAGTGCCATAGCGGCTCTGGACCGAATCGCGAAGCTGCTACAGGACGGGGATATTCCATTTAAGACCAGAATATTGCTGCTTTGGTTGCTATCGAAGGTTTATCCGGATGAAGACGCCGTTTCGATTTGTCTGCAGCAGATTGATGCTGCTCTGTCTGATAGCTGTATGGAAGATCGCCTAAAGAACAGAATTATAACCACAGCTGTTCAGTCCATATTGCATCGGCAATGTGAACCGACGACGGCAACGCTGGAGGCCTTGTTGTCCCGAAATCTCCATCATTATATTCTAAGCTGTTGTTCGCTAACCGACGCATCGCGATGCGTTTCTGTTCTTTCAGATTCTCTCACATCGTGCAATCCCGTCCGGTCTCGCCAAGCTCTGCGAGGCTTATTGAGAGCTACCGGCTCAATACCAGACGTTCTTCTGGACCAAGTTCGTTCGCTGCTCTATTCTAATTGCACTATCCCACTATGTCTTTCCGTCTTGTCCCGGCATTGCACCCTGCAGGAATTACAATCTGTTATCGAACATGTTCTGATATCATCGGCAGATGGCATCGATAAGTATGTTTTGGTTCATATCAACGCTCTGGTGCGAAAAGAGCGATCGCATATCGTCTCTCGTTTCTTTATTGAGCATCTCGTTGATCGATTGCGGCTGCCAAACTACGTCTCTCGAGATGTCTTGATCTGTTTAGCATTCATTCTACGATATGTAAGAAAATGCGAATTTCGGCCATTGCTTGAATGATAATCAGGTCGATTCCATTAGTGAGCGCACCGCTTCTGATCTGGCGACGTTTTGTCAAAGCGTATCGGGGCTGCCTGCTCGGCTTGTTGCCCGAGTGTGTTTTATAGCTGCAACCAGATGTCCGGCGGTCTCATCACAGTTTCACACCGCCATCCGGAATCTGTTCGAGTCTTGCAGCGTATGTATAAATTCTCTCATTTCGTCCTTGCTGACCAATTTCAGTCGTCATTCAGCAAATATCTGCTTTGCATTGAGTGCCTGACACATGGACGTTCTGAAGGTAGCAAAATTGCTTCACAGATCCTGGTGGAATTCCTGTCGGTTTCGCCCAACTGGATATACTGGATATCATCTCTGCTGCATTTAGCAGAAAGCCAGCACGCTGGCAATAATCTGGTATGGATATCAGCAGTTTCCTCCAACTGTTTCTGATTGTCTCAGTGTCTCGCCATTCATAAACTGCATTCAGTTAAGCAATGCGTCTCAAGTATGAATCTCCAAGGAAGAGATACCGCTTTCCAGCTCGAATATTGGCAGATTCGAATCGATTTCTTGGAAATGTTCGGAATCTGTCGGAATTGCCCACCATCTCCAGAACAGCGATCTGTCCTACGTAACGTCTTCCATTAGTCTTTTCCCCATTCCCGACCATGTTTCACAGAAACATACGCTGCCAGGTTCAACCGTCTAACATGTATTTCGACATCACTTCCTATGCAGACCAAGCTCTATCTAAAACGGCTCGCTGAAATGTGCGGAAATCTAGCTTCGCTGGAACGATTGTTAGATACTCTTTTCTTTACGACTCTGCCAGGGATCTTCACGCTTTATCCATCAGATCTCGTGTCCTCACGGGTCTTGGTTTCTGAATCTGGCCAATTGGCAATAACAGGTAACAAGAGTCTTTGAATTTGTCTCCAATTTGATACCGATACAGTTCGATTGCGCCCTGGTTTGAACGATCGCATTCGAGCAGTTTCAGCTGTATTCCGTGAGAAGCACGTTCCGCTGGAATTTCGGAACGGCAACCATTGCGGCGAGATGGATGTTTCCGACAGCTCCGGGCAGGTCGTTATTATTGGCATCGATCATCCTGGCCAACAATACCAACTGGGCTCCGTTGTTTTTATTATGTCTTAATTTATTCTGCAAGCCTGCATCGAACATGGTCCCTTCACTGGCAGTATGTGACTACAGTAATACAAAGCTTGCAGAAAATCACATGCAAGGTTCAAGGCTGTGCTGAATATCTATCTATTTTGCAAACATGTCAATAAAGGCTTTGGGTCGCAATAGTTTCAACACGCAGATAGAGCGATGGGGTGTTGGGGCGCAGTGGTGTCGCTGAAAACCATGACTATATGGCAGTCAGATCTGTTCAATGACAGTCTGTAGCCCCATCCAGTACTATCCAGGTCGAACCCGTCGCCGACGATTACTCGATGCCCATGGCCGAATCGCCGCATGGTGGTCCGATCCAGACCTGTCATCCCCTGCTCAACCACTTGGAAGACGATCGCTCTTAGGAAAAGCCGACCTGGTTGATGACGACGGCGGGTCCGAGTCGCTGCCCATTGATAACGCCCTGGATGTGGTGGCAGGCGCTTTATCCATTAAGCTTCGTGAAAATATCGAGCCTATTCAAATCAGTTTTGTCATCGAGGAGATGCCAAAGCTTCTCGATCGGATTGATACCATTTTGCTGGAGACGCCTCCGGCACTCGATTTATCACCCTTCAGAGGCATTCGTTTCTATCTGTGCGCCGACCTAGCCCCCAGGCAGCGTTCCAGTTTCATTAGTTGGATCGAACTTCAGGGGGCCACTTTGGTGCGCGAATTCCATCCCGGCTCAATCGACTTCGTTATCGGCGACGATATACCCCAGGAGGGTTCGTCTCACATCGCCATTCGTTCGTCTTTGTGGCTGATGTCGTTGGAACGGTGTTCAGATCCATCCGCCCTATCAAGAGGCGACCTTCGCAATCCTGGCATCCATGCAATCATATCCGTGTTTCAAGAGCTCACCCAGAACTTGATTGGTTTGGGCCAGCACTACGTTGCACACGCCTACGCTCAGATTACCGTAGCCGTCATGCAGTATTATGAAGACAGTGCCTCAGATGATGGCGCCCTGGATGATCCGCAATTCTTAAGTTCCGCCCTTCAAGGGCCGGCCGATCTTGTAGCTGCCGCCCGACGATTGCTGTCTCGCAGGCCGCCTGCTGCCATCCTGCATCAGTTGCGATCGAATTCCAGGCTGATCGCTATTACGACTTTGACGCAGAAACCTCTTATCAATGTGTCATTAGCCCGTCGTCTGCTTCATCGACACGGCTATCTTGATGCCGAGTTCC
Source organism: Polymyxa betae (assembly GCA_003693705.1). NCBI lineage: Eukaryota > Endomyxa > Phytomyxea > Plasmodiophorida > Plasmodiophoridae > Polymyxa > Polymyxa betae. The sequence continues at coordinate 70,341 of RBZT01000588.1, forward strand.
AATTTTTAAGTCAAAGGCAAAATCAGCTGTTCACCATTGAACCGCGATGCATCTCCGCATTGGACGCCGAATCAATGCTCGAGCATTTACGCCGTTACCTTCCGCCAAACTGCTTCATTGTCGGATGTGGAGCGTATCGGCGTCGCTGTAAGGAGATACAGGCTCTGCCAATCGTCATTTCGGTCGTTACCGGCAATCTCTCTTTGAATGATGTCGAACAGCATCTTAAAGTGAAGCTTGTGATATCGAGAGGCCATGAACAAAGCGACATCATCGTTGATGGCGGGATTCGGATTCAAATTCGACTTGTGCCTTGGGCCTGGCGCCACGTCGCCGTTCTCGTTGCCACTGGCAGCGATGAATTTGTCCGCCGCCTTCGATGGCGCGCTCGCGACCTCGGTTATCTGATCACAAATGATCATCGAGTCTTGAGGTTGGCGTCGCACATGGCGCCGACAATGCCTGTTGATACCCTGTTCGAAAGCGAGCGTGACCTGTTCCGGCTGGTCGGAATCGATTTCATTGCGCCGCGATGGCGTCTGGCATTTCCGTTGAAGGCAACGCACGCCAGCCCTTCAGAACCGATCATGAGGCCCCCTCGCCTCATCCGTCGGTGCTGGCGTGCACAACGAGCCTTTATTTGTGCATCAACATGAACAATACGAAACGGATATTGAACCACTAGAGCTGCATTGGGCTTCTGCAGTTAGTGAAGATTGGCAAGGACATTGTCGATGAAAAGGTCAAATCCAACCAGTCGTTGCTGTTCTAATCCCCCCAACCATGCGTCATATCTGGACCTTGCGTACTCCAGAAATCTCACCGTTTATTTGCAGTGTCGCAAGTCTGCCAAGTCTCAAGAATCTGGTTAATCTTGATAACTGAATTTTTTGTCTCTTCGTTATTAACGATTAGCCTAATGGGCATTCTGTATCAAATCCATTCCCATTTTCAATAAACCTACCGCACTGTGTTAATGCAAAATCCGACCCTTGTCATTGATCTGTTGGGAAGCTGTTGTTTCGATATACTTGAAAAAGTAACAACACAAGAGTGCTTCGCATTAGTCTCTTAAATTCGCAATGACCACACACAATTGGACTACTCTAAAAAAAGCCCTATGTCGAGATCCAAACACAGATTGATTAAGCAATCACAATACCATATCACTGGTTTATATCATAGATATGAATACAAGTATACAATACAAGATACAAACTTATATTAATGAGAGCAGCCACCATGACCATGACTGTGCGGGAATTGAAGAGTTAGAAAACAGATGAAGAGGATGCCGACCGCGAAAGCGGCATGACTAAGAATGGTTTGCCGCCGAGTCATCACCGTTCTTGAGAGAGATGGCATCAGCTGGCCAAGAGATACATACAGGAATTCTCCAGCGATGAAGGCAAGACAATACATCTCGATGACTTCGAATTTCTTTGCCAAAGCGAGCCCAATACCGACACCGATCAGAATGGTTAGAGTCGATACACAGTTACGAATGATCGCTTTTCGCATCGGCCATCCCGCATGCAGAAGAATGCATAGCTCAGCGATCTCTTGAGGCAGCTCGTGGAACACAATCAGCATCGTCATCATAAGTCCTTGCCAGATGCCCTTGGTAAACGTCGTGCCAATCAGCACTCCATCTATGGTGTTATGTATGGCATCAGCGATCAGCATGTTCCAGGCCATGGCTTGCATCTCAGAGTGATTCTTATGCTTGGACGCTTCGACATCATGAAATCCTAGATCGTCGTGATCGTGATGATGGCCCCCAATTGAATGGATCACGAACTCCATGATAATGGAAACCAGCATGCCTATTAGAATGGGAAGACCCAGTTTTAGAAAGGCGTCTGTATCGCGGTTATTGCCCAATTTGGTGTGGGCGACCGCCTCTGGGATGAAATTAACCGTAGCTGAAGCCAGCATCGTTCCGGCTCCGAAGCTGACCAGCACTGGAAGAAACTTAGTGACACCATCCTTGAAGTATCGGCAGGCGAGATTGCCAAGGAAGGATATGAACGGGACGGAAGCGCCGGCAGCGAAGACGATGATGTAGTCAGAGGAAGAACTCAGAGAGCTGCTGTGATCGTGATGGTGATGTTGATGAGCACTTGTTTGAGCACTTTCTCCGCTGGCTTCTTTGCCATGGTGATGGTCGCTTTCGCTGGTCTCTTTACCGTGATGATAGTCGCTTTCGCTGGTCTCTTTGCCATGGTGATGGTCGGTTTCCCCGTGAGCATGTGTGTGATGATCGCATGCCGCAGAGAGAGTCGCGAATGCTAACAGGAAAATTAATAAATATCCCAGTTTAGTATTCATGTCAAGTGGTGCAGATTTGCAGGCAGAAACCGATATGGTAATTACGACGGAGCCGGCCTCGATCATTACCTGGGCGGGTCTTCGCCCCAAGTAAGCATAGGAGCGGGGTCGCGGAGATAATCAATCAATCGGAGCAGTCCTTGTGAGCTGATGCTCCCAAGGTTGCGCAGTCAGGATCAACCACAAACGCCGCGCAAATCCAAGTGAGGGCCAACTAACCGGCTCCGATGGAGTGGTTGCACGAGAATCGTCTTCTTGTGCGAGTGGGCTGTGGTTAGGCTTCACATATGGTAGATCGCTCCCGCAAGTGATATGTCTTGTATCCGACGTCCATCCATTGGACCCAACCCAGCTGCTGGATTGCAAGTTCTAGATTTCGTCCAAGATTACGGTCCCAACGTCGGATCGTTCGAATCCGCTGGGTGTATATTGTTTGTGTAGCTTTCTGATCATTTATTGGTTCTCCTATTCCTCAGTTCCAGTGACGCATAGCTTGACGTCTTATACTCTTGCATACCAAACGGTTGATTGATATTCTTAGCAGAATTTTCAAAGTTTGAATGACCCGTTACTCTACAGCTGTTTTTAGTTCCGCCTTGCTCTTATTGCATCAAGAATGCTTGTATGGTCAAATATCAGATCGAAGATTCTCAGATCTTCAATTGAAGAACGAGGTAGATTTCTTCATCAATTCAACGAAAATTTTCCAGTTGACGTTTGTGAAGCAGCTAATACAGACTTTATAAAAAACCCGCTTTGTATTTACTAACTCAAGTGATCAACGAACATACCCAATCGAAGTTCCAAAGATGTTATACAATGAGGAAAGCTCAGGCTTACAAAATTGCATGGCAGTCACTGGTTTAATTGTATGCTACTGCTTCTTCATAAGAACAGAATTTTATTGTCGTATATTGATCACATGTTGGACAATGGACCAAGACTTAGTTTGTTACTCCCCGCATTCCCAATCTGAAGATGTGATACAATCACGGACATCGAGACATCGTTGTCGGCAATGTCTACAGCTGTCGCAAGGCTGTACCGATCATATGTTAAAGCGATTCGCGCGCTACCATGCCCCTCCTATGTCAGACGGAAGATGTTGGACAACGTCGCAATCGGATTTCGCGCTCCGATTGGCGCTGACGAGTCACCAGAGGAGGCATTGAGACGCGGGCGTTATGATCTAGGGACTCTGCAATTCTTAGCTTCACTACCAGAGAGCGACTTCGCTTTACTTAGTCGTAAAACTGACTTCGTTAAACCAGACAATCAATAAGTACTAGTGTCGCTAAGTTGTCGATGCATCTCTTCTCTAATTGTTTAATAGTTCGGGGTTGTTCACTTTACCAGCGTTAAGATTTTCTAGTCAAATACATAGTATTTTAAGAATAAATTAAAATTTTGTGATCATTCGTTGCATATCACGGTCGGCTTGTGAGAGCTCTCTCGGGACTTTAGCACCGCTTTCCATCAGCACTTTACGTAAAGCTGGGAACAGCTCGTTGTCGGCCGTTGTGACAAAGGTAGTTGCCAGACCCTATGTTCCCACAGTTAAAAACACAACGACTATTCATTCAGGCGGTTAAGGAGTACCTCTCGGCCAGCACGACCAGTACGGCCCACACGATGCATGTAGATCTCAATATTCTTTGGGGCGTCATAATTGATAACGTGAGTGACGCCTTCCACATCGATACCACGACCGGCAACATCAGTCGCTACCAAGATCTCGTAGCGACCAGACTTAAATCCCTCCAAGCTGTTTTCACGCTGATCCTGCACTTTACCACCATGTAAAACAGTGACCTGCGAGTTGTTAAATTCTTGCCAAAGAGATAGAGAAGATAACAACCTTGTAATTTTCTTGTGTTAACGTACGTGCCATTGCATCACAGCCAGTACGTTGGTTCATAAAAACAATAATTGGAGGCTTCGATGTCGCCAGCAGCTTCAGCAAGCGACCTTTCTTGGCGTTGTCGGTTAAGAATTCGACACGCTGTTCAATAAGTTCAACAGCTTTGCCTGAAACAAGTTAGAGAAACACAAAAGGCATAGAAGCAACAACCTGTGCGGTCGCCAATGGCAACATATGCTGGATTACGAAGATATTTCTTCGCCTAAGCAAAGTTAGCGTATAATAACGATTATCGGATGATCTGCTTACAAGTCGTTCAACTTCAGGTGGCATGGTCGCACTAAACATGAACGTCTGACGATACACTTGATCCGCCATGGCCAGAGTTTCGTCTTCTGGTCGTAAATTACTACTTGGCATGGCATCGAAAATATCTGTGACCTAAGAATACAGTGTCATAAATTCTTGAAATAGCCGATCGAGAGCTTTACTTGGTCTCCGAAACCCTGTAAAAAGACATTAAAGTAGGAATGCACAGAGGTCATGTAAGCATACCATATCCAACATACGGTCCGCTTCGTCCAGAACGATATAATTGCACTGATTTAGCACGAGATAACGCTTACGAAGGCAATCGTTCAAACGACCCTAACACAAGCTTTAGACAATATAGGAAACTAGAAAATATAAAACAGACAGGTGTGGCGATAATGATTTCGGCTCCTTCACGAATACGTTGTGTCTGCTGTTCCATAGCCGCACCTCCAACAACGCAAACCGATCTCAATCCCAGCCGAGAGATAAACTTGTTCACTTCCTCGTCAATTTGCTGTGCTAATTCACTGAGGCAATATTAGGGATCGACCATAACAATGAGAGTCAGTTGTTGATACCGAGTTGGTGCCAAGATGATCGCGTATGGACCTTCGCTAGCTCGTCGCGAATCCATTCGAGGCTGCTTCAAAATATAGCTCAACATCGGCAATATGAAAGCACAGGTTTTTCCTGAACCAGTCTCTGCTATTCCCATCAGATCGCGATTCATCAATCCGATCGGAATCGCCGCTCTAACAAGCATTCGTCATTGAATAGGACAACAAGAAATACAAAGTTCGAGGGGCCAATCATACGGTATACACGTTAGCGAAAAAACCTGTCCAGAATACCTTTGAATTGGAGTGGGCTCTTTATATCCAATTTCTTTGAGAGCATTGCGAATTCCAGTCGCAAAATGAGCTTCGTCCCAATTACGTAGCGGATGCGGTATTCCAGTGCCTCTAAAATCACAATTAATCAAAAGACGGACGGATAATGAAGGCAGCACCGTGTTGAGATATTGAAATCTTCATTAAAAATTCGCCAATCTCGAGTATCCATCTCTTCAAGACTTTTATCGCTCCAGTGCCGGGCTTGCATCACGAGCTCGTCGTCTTTCTTTCGCTGTTTTTCAAGACGTTGTTGGACCTGTCCGAAAATGAGATAAATCGAGGTACTGACGAATAAGAAAGCATACTATTTCAGGATCTTTCAGACCATCCATCGAGCCATTTCGAAGCTGTTCCAATTCGGAATAGGCACGAGACGCCAACGTTCGCTGCTGCGTTCGATCGCTGCCAGCAAAAAAACCACGACCAAATCCCAACGTAATGCTGACACAGCATTTAGTAGAGGTTGATGGCAAAAGCTTTCAGCTTACTCATGCTTGCGATTGTATAAAGGATTGAGATCGGTACTTGTGTCCTCGCAGGTATCCCATTCAAACATGAATTTCGACCTGGACGATGCCACAGTCCTCCGTTTCTTCTTTTTCTCTTTCTTTCTATGAGATGGCACTTAATAACAGACTCACGAGACAGCAGGTTTCGTCACCCCAGATATGAAGATTTAATCAAAGCAATTTCCTTTTTCTCAGCTTCAGCTGCCGCTATTTCGGCTGAAGACAGGACGGGAGCTGATTCTTGTACGGGAGCGGGTCGCACTCCATTATTGCCAGATCTCGCTTCAGCCTATGAACAGCATTTCATGATGAGCTAAAACGCAAGCAGCCAATTACCTCTCGTTTCCGCGTCTGGGCAAGTCTTTCCAAAGCAGCTTCTTCTCTTAAGCGTTTTCGTTTCTCTTTGGATAAAAATACAGGACGTTGTAATGCCTCTTCTATTCAAACGTTTGTGTCTGCATTGTCAACGGTTTCTCAATGAATTACCCTGCGCCTTTTGGGACTTGGCAATATCCTCCAGCGAGATGGGAACCTTGCGATTCTCACGAGCTTGGCGCACGGTTTCAACATTCAAAGCATCGATATCTTCAACCTCCATGCTGGCAGGACTACGACTATACCGAGTGGAAATATTGCCTCGAAATGACTGAATGGAGAGAACGCAGAGGCACGGACTATAATAGCAAGCCGTTTCTAATCGCAAAGCAAATCGTCCATAGTCCATCCTCAATACTGGTGATAGAATTACTACTTTCAGAAAGACCTACGTTGAAACAAAGAATTGTGAACTGATATGCGAAGAGCATCATTGTTGGTCTGGGCAGTTGTTCCGCCGTGAGGGGATTGTTTTTTGTTCTTCATTGCAAAAGTGCTGCAATGGATTATGCTGAAATGCCTCGCACAAAAAGCTGATTAAACATCTCTGTATTAATTTAGCGGCAAAACGCTCAAGGTATACTCGATGACTTGGTGAGCTACGATGTATGCTGTCAATGGAATGAATTAGTTATTTAGCAGCTATAGAGGTTTGCATGGCCATACTGTTATGACATGTCGCCTCTCGTTGAACCGAGTCAACAACCTAATCGAATTTGACCCAATACTATCATATACATTGCCGATTGGTTCCGGTTTTGGCTCGTGATAGTTGCATTTCGTCTTGAATAGGTGGCTGAATCCACGCCTGTAAGCGGTTTGCCATACGAATTGTTTTTGCTGCCTCTTCTTTGTTTGAATTTTCTTGTCGTTCTAGTATCTGAATAGTTCACGTAGTTTCTTGAAACTATCGGCGCTTCGACCTCAAACCTAAAACAGATATCCACTTAGCCATACTTAATATCTGCGAAGCAGATAGCGGATGATGCCGATTGATTTTACAAAACTTCGCAGGATAAATGTAAAAGTGGACGTTTGCCTGGGCCATTTCGAATTCTGTGTTTCTAACAATACATATCGTGAATCAGACTTGAAAATTAGACAGCAGATGGGGCTCGCCTCTCATCTAGACTGCCCAAGAGGATGAGGCCGTGATTGCAACGGGCATAAATCGCAATTTTAGAGATAACAGCCGGTGAAGTGCTGTTAGCAACGAAGACACCCAATAAATAACTTAGACAATGAGGTGAAACTTTATTCAATAATATATGTACTAGCCTTCAGTAAACGATTCATGACAGCGGCACCAAGGCCCTCGGTGGGGAATCCATTGGCAAATATCACATCAACTACATCCTCGCGATCCTCATCGAATCGCCGAAGACAGGCGTACAGTTCACGAGCGATTGATTCGATATCGTCCTGGGTTCCACATTCTATCAGTTTCGTGTCAGAATAGGAAACCGAGTTGCCGCCTCCTGGAATTAAAACGCCAACGCGACGCCCTTTTTGAGTTTCGTCTTTAATATATCTATGTAGGGTCTCTTGGTCACCCTTTAAGTAATACATCGGCATGGATGGGGCATAATGCTGATATCTGATAAACAGAATTAGTAGACAGTGGAAACAAAGTTCGCAGCAACTTACTTCATGCCAGGCGCCTTTGGAACAGCGACATCACCACAGGATACATTCGATCTAACACGTTCGTCAGCAAGAACAGCTTGAATCTGTTCTAATGTGACGCCGCCTGGCCTCAACACAGTATAGGGCACAGACGAACAGTCAATAACTGTGGATTCAAGACCAACACCAGTAGGGCCACCATCAATAACCCCAGCAATGCGACCATCTAAATCGCCATGGACATGAAAAGCATTGGTTGGACTTGGGCGCCCACTGAGGTTGGCGCTGGGAGCCGCAACAGGAACATCACAGCGCTCCAGTAAAGCGCGAGCGATAGGATGATTTGGAACTCGAACAGCGACAGTATCAAGACCAGCAGTAACCAGCGGTGAGAGAGGTGCTGCTTTCGGCAATATTATAGTTAGCGGTCCAGGCCAGAACGCATCCGCTAAGCGATCGATGTCTTTCTTGAGAGCTTCCGAGTTTATTTCTACCAAAGGAAGAACTTTCTCATAGCTTGGAATATGAACAATGAGCGGATTATCTGATGGACGGCCCTATCGGACGAATCAGCTAACATACAATCCCCAACAGCCACACTACTTTGGCATCGAAAATCTTCTTGACGGCAACATCGGAAAAGGCGTTGGCTCCAGCGCCATACACCGTTTCGGTAGGAAATCCTACCACATGGCCAGCAATAATTGCAGCAGCGGCGGCCTCGATATCGTTTGCTGACCAGTATTGTGTCACATGCTTGATTGTTTGTTTCAAATGTTGCATCATGTCTAATCCAATAATGCAGAAGCGGATGAGATCATTGGGTCATTCCTCGCAGTTACTGTTGGAAATTTCTTTTATGCGCGCAATTGTTTCTGCGCAGTGGCTGAAATGTCAATTCTGGCGTTTGTTTAATCTCTAATAATAATCAGCAGCGTTGGTTGTTCAACAGAGCAAACAACGACATCATATTTGAGTTTTGTTAGTGGAATTATCAATCAACATAAGGCGTGGCAGTACGCCTGCAAACTGATTCATTGTGGTCAGAAAAGGTTAACCCTTTACAGTATAAAAGGTTGAGGTACCATCCGACTCCTGGCACTCAGCCTGTTTAGTAGTACCATCTGCCACAGATCTTCGATCTTGTCGGCGAATTCTTACGGAGATTCAGGCTGCGCCGCAAACCAGGCTGCATCGTTGAAAGACGGCTGCTCCTGATCGGTATCATTGCCAGTTCCCAATGTCAGCTGATGATGTAACACCGAAATCATGGACCGTTGTGACCGTCTCCATCTCGGTGGTGTCGCTGCTTGCCGCTCTCGCTGCTGAACTTGCTCGGGAATTGGGGTTCGGCGGGTGGCCCACCGTTCTTGTTGCGTTGGGGATCGCGTTCCTCGGCGTCTTGTTGGCAGCGCCGATAACCCATGTGTTTCTGGGCTATGCTCAGCATGCTGGCAAAGGATATTCACTGTTTCAGCCTTTCATCGGCGGTTCCACCTTCATTGTCCTACAGATTTTAGGATGGACGCTCTATGCTATCACGATTTCTGCTTTCATCACAATTTTCTATGCATTGACATCGAAGCTTCCGTTCTCTTCCGGTGCTATCACGTCTGCTGTTGCTGGTGGTGTTGTTGCACAGTTTTCGCTATGGCTCTCGCTGAGATATTTCGACGCTAATGAGAATCATCAGCCTTTTCTTCAATCATTATGGCACGACAGCTGCGCTTTCCTAATTGTCGCTACGACATACTCAATGCCCATTATTATTGTTCTTCTAGCTGCGATACCTACTTTTTTTTTACCCTGGACGACGTACTTCGCCATTTTACTCCCTTCAACATATGTCTATTCGTGGACATATAGAGGTTGCCCTCATAACACTGGCTCTCGGTCATGGCCGAGAATTAGAGATAACGATCGATTCTGGTCTTACTTCGATCACTACTTCTCGTATCGGCTCGTGACTGAAGCAAAGTTGCGATCGAATCAGCTCTACATGTTTGGCTATCACCCGCATGGTATCTCGATTCAAGTTTGTACTGCCTCCTTCTCAATTATAATTCAGGAATTTATCCGTTTACTACCGTTTGGGCCACTAGAAGCTTGCAATGGAAATCAGTATTCCCTGATCTGAAAATCGAGGTTTTGGCGGCATCCGTACTGTTTTACCTGCCTCTCGTACGCGACATAGCGATGTGGTGTGGCGGCAGAGAAGTCACTGTGACTTCTATGGAGCTTGCCTTCCAAGAAGGCAGATCTGTGATGTTGGTTCCGGGCGGAGAACGTGAGATGCGAGAAAACCGGCCTGAACACTCTGAAATTGTCTTAATCACACGTCATAAAGGGTTCGTACGGCAAGCTATTTTGCATGGGGCTCATTTGGTTCCTGTTTTCGGCTTCGGAGAATCGCGTCTGCTTGACAATTTCCGAGCGAAATCCACACAGGAATGGTTTGCGAAGAGGACTTTGTATGGAGCGCCGCATTTCCCCTATGGGCGATTCTATTCGCCGATTCCTAACCCTGCTCCAGTGACGGTTGTCGTCGGCAAGGCAATCCCAGTCAAGAAGAACCCGCAGCCGACGGCGGAAGAGATCGATCAGGTTCATCGGGCATACTTTATGGCTGTAAGGGATCTGTTCGATAGGCATAAAGGATCCATTGATGGATTTGAACATTGTACGATAGTATGTCCCGACTTTGATTATCAGAAAGGGACCTAGTAATTGTAACTGTATAAATGTTGTAAATTGTACATACTGGAGACTTTAAACATATGAATGTTTCAATTTAGCGGTAGATGAATGTTTCAATTTAGCGGTAGATTGAGGCGAGTCGGTAGTCGATTTCATTTGGCTTTTGGCGCCAACCGATTTGGCGGCGGCCTAATCGAAGTTTTAGTGGTCACCATCGCTTCTGATCCTGTAAAACTTGATAGTCTTGAAACCCAGCATGCATACTGCAATGAAATCGGGAAAACATCGCCCTGGAAGCAATCCTGAGAAGATCCAGCACCAGCACCATTCAGACATACGACGGTCTGTGCTTGAGGAGAACCAGTACTGGATTTAAAGCTCCTTGAAGAAGCATCAATTGGCTTAACTCGTACCGAAATTCGAGCGGTGGCCGAACACGGCGAAGGTATACAAACCATGCTTGGCGTGCCGAATGACGCAATGCTGGGCGCAGCCATGCCGTCCTGGTGATGGTTCATCTGCGGCGACCGATATGCCAGGACCGAGTTCGAGAATGGATACCAATGCGGATCGATCAAGGTGGGCGGATCTGCAGATGACACCAGCATGTCGTACGAGAGTGCCATGGTAACAATGATGAAGACAGCCAGTATAATAATACTTTCAGTCACTTGGGGCTGGTGGGCATGGACAAATCATCAGCGTGGGAAAAAACCGGGCCCATCCTTCATTAATCAGCCGCGTCAATGCGTCAGAACGTCAGTGATGATAGAACTGCGTCTCACTGGATTGTTGCCATTTCGACTCATTTTCCACTTGAGAGAAGGTAGCGCCTTTCTAGTCCAAATCATGAGTCGTTGTATCTTCATGGGACGAAATCTGCCTGCTGCTGTCTTATCATCGAACTTGTTATATTGACTGTGCGCCTAGCTGACACTCGGTTTTGACGAATCTTCTTCTCGCTGCAGGTTCTAGGCTGAGCTTGATGTATGAAGTCAGTCTGCCTACTAGAGAGCAAAGTGTAAATGCCCGCTGGATTCACCGTTGTAGATTGAATATTAAAGTTGCTGTCATTTGATAAGCCGGGTCCTGCCTCATCTCATTCCTTCCCAATAAAACTTCTTGACTGCACTTCGAGCTTTTACTAGGCTACATTTGGGTGTATTGCAGCAATCATCTGTAAATCGCGATCATAGCTGACTACGAGCTATCCATTGCCCTAACCCATGCAAAACGAATGGCTGTTTTATTATCATGCGTTTTAACATGACCTGTTTTGATTAGAACGGCAAACACGCGATGATTCTGTTGCAAATGCGGTGATCGGTACTGTACCCATTCTGGGTATCTCGATAATTGATGCCAAGGGTTATTGGCGACCTCAGCACCGATGTCGTTAGAAGGGCTATCGCCTCATTTGCCCTCTACTAACCTGGGCTTAGTAGCTCGCTCTCTAATTGAATGCGGTGCTTTCCAGCCGCCGTTCGAAGATTTATTCAATACGGCTCTGTCTCTAGTCTCCCCATACAAGTCATTGCAACCGCATATCAAACGAGACAAAGCAATCAAAGCGCGAACACAGAAAAAATCAATCCAGAGCAGGCATTCAGAAAACGAATCTGGCCATGAATATGTAGATCGAGGTCAAGCTGTGTTCGATTCGCTTCCTGAAAGGGCATCGCCGATGAAAAGAAGCATTACTGTAGCAAAGATGCAGTTGGATTTGAAAAACCATCCACAAATTCAGAATTCGATGCATTTTCATTGGCTGCTGCTGTGCCCAGATAGTTCAGGGAAATGCAACAAATCGGACTTCGTTGCAGCGCTTACAAGATGGTATGTTGCTATTGTCCCCGGCATCGATCACGTTCATGCTGAAAAGATGGCTAATATTGAATGCAACGTCACCAGAAGACGCGGGTTCACCGCCGAAATGTTTTTCGAGAAGCTTTTTCAGATCACACACAACTGGTACAAATTTTGAGATCACAGAATAACAGAATTCTAAACCAGAAATAATAGGTGTCATACATTGAATCCAGCAGAGTACTGTAATTTCCTGTCGTTGCTTTTTCATCGGATTGCGGTTGGAGATATGCAGACTATGAGCTTCAATTGGAAGCCAATCGATAAGGTTTGCTCGCTGACAGAAGATGAGCATCTAGACCCCAGTACGGTACAGCTTCCATTCCGCAACCAGCATTCGCTGAGTGATGTTTCTGCTGAAGAACCTGCAGCTTCTGATGCTAGAAATTGTTACACTGAGGACGCCATTGACCGTGTCCTTGTAAAAACCAGTGCTGCTTCTATTCCTGAATCTGCAATGAAGCTAAGCGACCAGAAAGGTCAGAACGAACCGAGAATGATCAAGTTGAACAGCGCGTTCGGTGGTCTGCGTTCAGTGAAACCGAAACGGAAGACGCTAAATGAGAAAGCGAGGCCATTACAAGGCCTAGTAAAGCCCAGTACAGTACTCCAACCTTTCGATAAATCAAACCCCAAGCTGGAACGTGACCAAAATCCTCAACTGACGAACAGTGAAGGGGATTTTGATAAAGCAACACCGGCATTAGGCAGCGATTCAGAATCCGATCTAGGAGAAAATTCAAACAAGAAACCAAAGAAATTCACGCTAGCGATGCCAATATCGTGTTCTGAGGAGGCAAAACTGCAAAATCACAATGAACGTTTAAAGCGCAGAATTAGAAAGGCGACCCGGAACGAGCAGGTATCCAGCGAGATCATGCAGGTTATTGCTGAAAGGCAGCGGTTGCTTGTTGTAAAAGCAATGGAAAGTATTAACTGGACTCAAGTGCTTATGAGCCAACAATCGACATCTGGTAAAATGAAAAGAAATAAGACCTTGCGAATAAAGACGACGAAGAAAGGCAGAAGAAAACAAACAGCGAGAGGGTTAGAGACCAGGAAGGCAAAAAAACCCACCAAAGGTGGTCCTTCAGAATTAGATTTAGGAATACAGACAAAATAAAAGATGACGTCATCATCTTTGGGAAACCATACAATTCTGGAATATATTCTTTATCCCCGATCATATAGAGAATTGATAAATACAGGATGAACCAACCGGAAAAGGTGGCGATTTCGTAGAGAGAGAATACAAGCAATGAAAGGGTTTCAGGAATTATCGGAACTCTGATCAAATTGCTCCCAAACTCTAATAGTGCCGTCTTCCGACCTAATTATGTCATTAGCGAAACACGCACGATCAAAGGAATACCATTACCCTGAAGCGAATGCATTTCCCATCGGTGAGAAAGCAATACAGCGAACAGGACCATGGTGACCTTTCAGACAAGCTGCAAAATACTTTCAGAGGGTATAATGAATTCAAACAATTCCTACAGATTTTTTTTCCGGTTTCGAAGTCGTACAATCGAGCCCATAGCTCCGAGTTACTACCGCAAACGAAAGAGGATCCATTCGGGTGCAGAGAAGCGCACTTGACATCGCGATCGAGAGTGTGCGATTTCAGCAGGGTAAACCTAACCAAGGTCGAAAACAAAGTCGGGACTTGATTCAAATTACGTACGACGAAAGGTCCCAGAACTTCACTTCGTTTCCGGTCGACACTGTGAGAATGTTTTTGGTCTTGGAGATTTCGATGCCGCAAACAGCACTATTTGTCGGCAGAGTGTTGACCACAGTTCCTGCTTGATATTATGAAGTGAAACAAGATGATGCTGTTTGTTGTACCTGCTCGAAGATCCCAAATCCGAACATCGTTATCGTCGCCCGAGCTCATCAACAAGTCAGGCTGTCCAGGAACAGGAGCGACATTACACACTGATTTCGAATGACCCTCCAGAATCAGTACGGGCTCCACTGAATCAGATTCAATGTCGAATACGCGAACCTTCATTCACTTTAGAGTCTGAAATCCAGTGCCTAACTCGTACCTTCTTCTCTTGACCGCCAGAGTAGATACGTCTGTTATCACAAGAGAACACGGCTGATTTGGCAATGTGCCTGTGAACGAACTCGCGAATCTCGGTTCCGTTCACAGCATTCCATAGCTTGACCTAAACGAGCGTTAATTATAGGCCTAAGCGTCTAAAAAGTAGCCTAACAGTGAAGTCTCCAGAAGCAGTAACGGCCAGAGTATTGTTTGAGTTTAACCTGGCAGACCATACGGCGCCTTTGTGCCCAGCAAAAGTTCCAATCCAATCACCGGTTGGACCCTTCCTCAACATAGGATTCTTATCTGTTGGATAATCACGAACTGAACGTGATTTTAACTAAGCGACAGACCTAGCGAGGCGCTAATCAAGAAGTACTCATTGTTGACAACATTCGAATATGTTAGGTCCGAGATCGGTCGAGAGTGCCCCGAGCAGATAATTGGTCCCAGATTGACTTGCTCATGATGTTCGCGGGCAGCGGGAGAAGGCGACCTGGAAGATCTCTGGGCCTTGGACGGGATAGCTGCCGCCGCCATTGCCGCCATAGACTGATATCGTCAATAAGATTAGCGTGGGCTTATTTAACGCAATTGAACAAGGTCGAACTGGGAAGCAATATGTGCGAGACTTGGCTGCTCTTTTATTCTTTGTGACTGGTATGAGAAGGTGAAATGAGAGTCTAGAATGGGAATCAGCCGAATGCAATGCTGTCGAAATGCAAGCTCTTTGTACGTTCTGGCCGCTGTGATTGATCGGTTTAGAAAGTGCAATATGAGTAAACGCGTCACAATTGTTGGTAAAGTAGGGTCATAACTTCATATATCTAGTGTTTGAAATTGGTGAGGTTTGTTTTCAATTTTAGATGTTGAATTTCTGAAAATGTTTTGCAAGTTTTGTTGCCTCTTCAAATATATGAGAACCGACCCCTAATGCGAGGGATCCGTGGCGGCATTATCGCATTTTTGAAGACGGGAATGATTTGGTCTGGGATCCGTTGCCCTTGCCATTTCTTGAATGGAAGTGCAGATATTTCCTCTCGTGGAGCTCATAATTAGGTATGAGCATGTTTGTTTAGCCTTATTTGACATGATGAACAAACAAATTGGGAATCTCGATGATTATCCATGATTTTAAACATTTGAATTTATTATCTGATCTTTTCTCATGTTGAGATCTTGCAATCGCTCATGAGACTCTATTCTAATTGCCGTCTAGGGATCTGTTTGTTCACGCCCTTGTCTTCTCTTGTCCGCTTCTGTACAGAAATTAACCTGTTGAATAATACCTATTGACAATAAAAATAATTTCTATCAAATTAAACCCCGCCAGTCACTTGTAGAGCTTGAAGAGCATTTTTTGGTCAAATTGAACCTCACCCGCCATTTGAAGAGCTTGAAGAGAAACAAATTTCCTGAGATGAAATAAGCCTCAAACAGTCAGGCCGAAGGGCCAGCGAGAAATGATGCCACCGACAATACAATGAATACATGAACTAAATGTAGTTAAAAGGTCACAATTTGTTATATTTTGATAATTGAGGGAGAAATTACAGCATGGTACCACGTCCACGAACGCTGCCGCCGAACGCAGGCTTGCCACGGTAGCCATCACGTTCAGCTCGGCCACCTTCACGGGGACCACGCTCTCCGCCAAAGGACATGGGCAGACGAGCCGTCTCGGTGGCAGCCTTCTTGTGGGTCGAAGGGACGATGGTGGCAGGCAGATGCAGAGTCTCACGAAGGGACTCGACACCGGCGTCGGTCAGGGTCCAGTAGTAGTGCTGCCAGGCGAAGACCTCAGTGACGTGGTCCTTCGACTTCAGCGACTGCATCAGCTTCATAACGTGCAGGTTAGGGATCTCGGGAAATTCCGGGTGCTTTAACAAAGCTGGGTCCTTCTTGGCGAACATGACACCATCTGCGAAATGGTTTAGGGGAAACCGCTGCCAATACGATCCGCTGTACCCTGAAATAGCTTCGTCAGGATTTTCTTCCGGGACTTCGTAGGCATCATCATGGTTGCGAAGGAGTAGGCTGGGGCGACGACGCCGACGAAATTCAACCAACTATTACAGGGAAGGGATTTGATACCGCGGACACCGTGAATGTCCGTAGCCTGAATTCGTGATGTCCACATATACGATCTCAGCCCTAATCTTGTGCAAAAAATCATGCGATTTTTTGCTTTTTTTAAGCTTTTCGGATCATAACTATTTCGTCAACGGATCCAGTATGCGATGTGAATAAAGAGCCGATGCTGCTAATCGATTCGTTTTTGGAGAAATTGCCATTCGTTTGAAATTGTGCTGAAACAGGTCGCTCGTTAGGCTGAAATGACGTTTACGTAACATCACATGAGTGTTGTTAATCTTTGCATTTTATAGCTTGACTTCGTTGCTGCTCTTTAGATGTCATTCTATATCAAATGCGTCAAACAGGCTCCAGGAGCATTCATCACTGCTCCCGGCGAAGAGAACGCTGCACTGAGGGTAGGGGAGCTGCCCTTGGACCGATTTCGTGTAAGGTAGAAATTAGTCGCCTGCTAATCCTTTCATTGAAATCGCGACAGATCGAATTTTACAACGAATCTGAGATAATTATTCGCGAATCAAATCAATCTGGGAAGTACTGGAGCTTAGATCCAACTAAAAATACAATAATTCTGGGTTCAAAGCCCGATCCCTTTCGATTTCGTCAAGTTGTCCCTAATTCTGCTGGTAAATGCTTCTACTGACATAAAATGTTACTAAGCCTCAAATCAAACTCAGAATTCGTTTTGTCATCCATTACCGGAGGGACGGCAACTATCAGTTCAAATTCTGAACTCGTCATTAAAAATGGAGGACAAAGTCGGTTTGCACTTTGTTGTCCTGCCGGGATGGACATTGTTTCCGAATTTCCTAAGCCCTCAACAATCGACCTGCTATCCGATCTGGCAGACGAGACACACAGATCCATGGCCAAAAAGTGTAGTTGTCAGATTCGAGAATTAGAAGGATCGAATAGTCCTAAGCCCATCCTGATGAGGCGAACAATGCCTATGTCGTCTGCAAACAAGATAGAATTTTTCTCGAGATTATCAAACATGCTTCGAGTATTGCCTGTTTCGAGCAAACTACAGATATCTATGGTAAATGAAGGCAGTTCTGCAGTAATGAGGTTATTACTGCATTCAAGCTTGCGCCTACAGCACATAAATTCAAGCACAGAAACCGAAAGCTCCAACATCCCATTCGCAATCACATTACCTCAAGAAGTAGAGGATTTTGAAGAACGATTTATTACAGATGAGCAGATAATAATTAGAAAACAGCCGGGCTGGCATAATTCTGATATTATAGCGAAGGTACTTTAGACTGCAAGCGCCAGCAAATTGCATATAATCGGTTTACAGATTGACGAAGCAATCAAACTCGACATGGCAGAGCCATACCTAAAAATTCCTCCTGCGGTGTTGGATATCTTTCAGCAGAGAACATGGAATAGACTACGTGCTGCTACAGCGTCTGATTAAGCAGAAACGCACCAGAATAAATACCCAGTCAGGTTCAGATGATATCGGGCATGTATAAGTACGATTTGACACTGTAAAATAAATTTGGCACACGCGGCTTGTTCGATCTAGCGCCTCATTATCAAAAAGAAGCACTACTGGGCCAATGCTGTGCCAGAATATAGCACGTTTAAGGCAAAAGGTTTCGAATATGAGCTAAACCTTTGGCACAAAACCTAGGCCTTCTACGACTTGATGTTGGAGTCGGTTCAGGAAGCTGGAATTCTTCTTGGTCGAAGTATTCCAGCACACAAGCTGGTAGCTCGTCAACAACAGCATCAGAAGGGACAAACCGCCCTAAACGCGAGAGATTAACGTCAATAAAGTACGACAAAATTAAACAAACCTGTTGCAGTCGCAGGATCGCGCTTTTGGAATCCAATAATGAGAACGGTGATATTATCGTCACTTTGTTTCCTTAATGCTTCACGAACAAGAAATTCGCTTGCAGTATCTACACAGTTATACCTAATTGATCATTATCAGAATATCTAATAGCAAGCAAGGAGGAAGCACGTACCTAGCAAGATGAGCTCTGGCAAAGCGAATAGCTTCAGCGCTATCCATAACATCCCATAGCCCATCGCAGGCAACAATTACGAATTCGTCGTCAGCATGAATATTGACCTAATCGGCAATGACTTTGCTGCGTTTCAGAGCAATAAAAGGGCAACTTTGGTGATTTCTGGGGATGCGCTGAGCCCACGAGTTTTCAGGCCCAGCTCACAATCAAAATCGCCGATAGCTCGTGATACTTCCAGGTATCCATTCAGTAAATTCCATTCGACGGTACCGCCATTTTGGACAACACGCTCCATTTCTTTATCGCTAACCAGGCGTTATCCAGTTTGAAAGAAAGCATATTGTTGCTTGGGTACCATGTCGGTTTGTGATCCGCTGTTAGATGAATGGCTTTGCCATTCCTACATAGAACAGCTCGCGAGTCGCCGGTATGGGCGATATGGAGCGTATCTCCAATCAATATAGCCGATACACAAACAGATCCAGATTCCTCATTATTGCGGCGTGCTATCTCCAAAAATTCTTTATCTGTAAGCTCGAACCTTAACGGTTTTAGCATCGGCAAGCATAGCAAGACCATTAACCCACCCTTTGATCATGGCTTCGCCAATATCAGCGCTGACCGGTATGCTCCGAGCTATATTTCGGTGTAAATTCTGTTGGCAGAACTCGGCAGCAGCGGCCCCAGCATGGCCATCGAACAGACCGAAATAAAGAGAGCTACGAGTGAGAGGGAAATAAACTGGGGGCTCTGAGGCAGATTGAATCTCACGAGCGACCAGGTCGGTAAACTGCTGCTCGATAATGTGAAAATCCTCCATCACCCGACGCCTGCCCTGATCCTGATGGACTCCATGGCGAATGCGGACACGACTGCGGCCATCAATCATACGGCAACAGAAACCACGATGATCGAAACCCCGTCTACCTGTAGGTTGCTTGGTAATCCGAGTCCGTGTCAAACATTACATCGTCATCGCTGCTCATAAGGTAAATCTCGACAATCAAAACGTCAGAAAAGTTCTCAGAAAGAGGCCGTGGCCCGGTCGTCAGAGAAGATGGTGGCGCGCGCCTAAATTCCCACTCCCTGCTTCGCACATTTTATTCTTCATACTTTTTCCAACACAGTGACGGACGGAAGTTAAATCTGATTCTTCCAGCGTAGAGCTGAGGAGCTCATCCGTGATGACTTTCAACATCACACATTTCTGCATAATGGGTTTCTTGTAAAAAAAATAGATAAACATGAATTGTTTAGGAGCTGAGTGCGGAAATTTAATGACTTTTGTGGAGACAGGACAGAACTGTCATTAGCCGAAAAGCTGGGTCAACACTAAACCAAGATTATCAGAATTAAAAACTGAGATGAACTGCATTCCCTACTGTATTGGCCACCGCAAGAAACCACTCCGATTCCACACCATTTCGTTTTGCTCAGTAAGTTTTTGCAATGACCCTACGCCTGATTTACAGAGCATTTCGTAACAGAAGAAAGGCACCTACAGGTGAGTTTATCCAACCGTCAACGGCGCCTTTGGCAGGATCGGATCCGCCTACTCTGGAAACCTCAATCAGCAATCAAATTTGCAGTAAACGCAAAGACGGGAAATCGAAGAAACCCGTTAGCATTGCAATGCTAACCTTGCTAAGTTTTCAGCAGCCATGTTAGATTTCATAGGATACATTGCCACCCGGTCCTTGAATCCCTGATGGCTAAAAGGCACTTTGCCATCAGCCATGTCTTGCGAATGATCAGCTCCGATATCAGCCAGAAACTGATGCCAACGAAGCGCAGGCAGGCCACGGCTGGCGCGAAATTCATTCGTGTATTTCAACGCCAACTCGCCTATTTGCTTAAGATTGTAATCGGCATTCCTCCGTCGGTCGCGCTGTGAATATCTTCCTAGATCACTCTGAGTATTCATGATTTTCCTAAGCGCTTGTTCGTAAAGAAGCTGAATGAAAAACAATGGAAACGTGAAATTACCAATTCGAGCAACTCGGTTCTCTTCTTCAACATCAGCAGTAGCAAGATCAGCAAGAGTCACAATGCGTCCTCGCGACCGTGCATATCTTTGGTGCTGACGTTGGCGAATCTCTTTGAGCTGCTGCGAGATCCTTGGATTTAGATACGAGTCACGCCCCATTCGAATGGTTCCTGAAGCGTTCGGCGCTGATAAGTTGCCTGAACGAAGGCGGGACTCAACCAATTCAGCAATCTGCAATCGCGATGGCCTTGGTCTGACTGGTGGCCGACTTAAAGGGATCCTTGGAGGAGCCGGGACCTTGCCAGATCGACCAGCAGTTTCAGTAGACTTTGCTAAATGAAAGATCAGCCAGGGCTGTTAAAAAATTAACGATTGCTTTGGCTTCCTGAAAATTGTGCTGAAGAGCGAAAAGACGCTTACATGATGATGGAGTCCTAGCAGGGGCCGGCGGCTTGGGTGCAGGTCTCGATGGAGCGTCTTCAATCACCTCGATTCCTGTCACTTCGAAAGTTTGATCTTTAATCTCTTTCAACACTTCATCCATGTCAATGGCAGGAGCTTGAACCGGGAAACCCATCCAAATCTCATCAGCTTTATTATTATCGCCAATATCGATAAACTCCCAGCCACAAGCTAACCCAACCATCAGCAAAAACTGAGATTCGCTGTAAACAAGGCACCTTCCAGGACCTCGATAGAGCTCTCATATTTCGTGAGCTTATCAAATAAGGCAGGGTTTGATAATCGGATTCGATGACGCTCAGGATTCGGCTCATTAACTCCCTGCATGAGCCGGCTCAGAACCCTCAGCACATCTTCGGCCTGCTCGGGCCCAGCCTCGACACACAGGCGCCGCAGGCGAGCTCGCAACGTCGGCATCATGGTTGCCATGGTTTCGCGACCGATTCAATTCAGAACCTAACTCGTCCGAGTCCGACTAGAACACAGCATCCAAGTCGATGGTGAGTTCGTTCGGACTGCGGGTAGACGATTGATTTGCTGTGAAGAAATCGCCTTCTTGTAATCCAATGTTGTGTTGACGTTACGAAACCGTCGTCCCCAAAAGGATGAATGAGTAGAGTCCCCGACTTGCATCAGAATGTCTAAAAGCATGCAATTGCCACGAGTTTATCAGGATATAATTTTTTTGACCTAATCTCAAGATAAACAGAATGAAAGAATCATCAGGAAGAAAATGCCGACAGAGTGAAAGACTAACTTTGAAACGTCTCAAATTTATCTAGGACGCCCAACAGGGCAAAACGCTAGTAGATTTGTAGCAATGAAATGGCTCTTCTCAGCATTACTATGTGTTATTCACAAGATGGGCTTAAGCTGTACGAAATGTCTACTGGAATGGCGATTCAAAACGCAATCAAATCGAATAAATAAATTTTACAAGACATTAATATTTTCGTTTTTTAGGTTTCAGCTTTTTCTTGTTGGGTCTGGTAGCCACAATCTCGGCCGCCTTCCTCTTCATATACGAACGTACGTTGTCGTCTGCGAGCAGCTCGCGAGCCAGTGATGTGTGCCGATCACGGTTTGCCAAACGAGAAGAGTAGAATTCGTGTGGCGCTTCGATGACGGTTCCGATTTCGAAGTACTTTGGTATCTGCATGCCTTTCTTTCCGTCTCGTTTGTAATGCCGCTTAGGATCCAGAAATCTGAAAAACAAGCTAAGCCAAGCGGCCTCTATACAGATTGCAAAAATAAAATGGTAATCCGTAAAAGCTCGATAAACAGTTAAAACCAGAACGTACGCTCGATTTCGTAGAACACGAAGGTCGTCGCGAATTTCTGGGGTAATTTCAGGACATGACATATTGAACCATCCCTTTCCAGCAGAGTCGATTTTCTTTCCCGGTTGATTCTTCTTAGAAAACGAAGCCTCGGGTAATTTCGGCATAGCATTGAGCTTACTGATGCCATTCGAGGTGCTTAGGAATGAACTGGGGGTGACGCCAAGGAATTCCAATGACGATCCGACCGAAAGATCAGGAAGATCTTCAACAGCAGGAGAATGAGCAGATTCAATAGCCGATTGGAGGCCAAACATTAATGCATTTTCAAATGTAGAGCTTGCAGCATCAGCGCAAGGCTCTAAACTAACACTCATTCGTACAACAAAAATAAAGATCCTGAAAACCAGACCTGTCGGATTTATCGTCATCCTTTCGGGGTCCGTCACGGACTTTTTTCGAAAAATATTCTGGGAAATGAAGTTTACAGCCGTATTTATATACAATTATTAATATATAGGTTGGTAAACTTTGCATTTCAAAGATTTCCCATTTGTGGAGCAAATATCTACAGTACTGCAGGCAATTCTTCATAATCAACTATTCAGTTGTTCAGCCAACTTTTCCAAACGGCGCCACTTAAATAAACAAGGACGCTAGCTTTCAAACTTTATAAATAGTTGACAGTTATATATACATCATAATATTATATGACACAGTTAAAGTTTAGCAAGAAGTGGGATTTCAGCAATCATTGCCCGACGCAGAGATGTTCTAAGAAGCGTTATTTCGGTATTTCATGAAACAATAAAACCCAGCAGACCTGACAACTGGAGGACGTTTCCGCAATAAATCGATGCGATGTATCAGCTGTTGTAGCTCGACGCCATCCTGATTCATATTGCTTCAGAGCTCAAAGATAAAATCGATTGCAATGAATACCTGAAAATTGGGATTTATGCTGATTTCTGTTCGGTACCTCGGAGGTTGAACGGATTCCGAAGACTTGCGCTTTATTCTTTTCTCCTTTCCTATCTGCTTCCTTGTGCGATCGACGATATTGAACTCTTCGTGAAAGGCAGTCAACGCGTTTCGAAGTGTATCACCAGAGCAACTTTCGTAGAAACAAATCATCGATTCATGATAAAGAGTTGTAGCGAGCCACTGAGTACGAAGAATAACCTAACATTGGGAATGAGAAACATGAAACTATCGAGAGAAAGAAAGGTGTACCTGATGTTCGTCGTGACTTCCTTCCAACGTATGCAGAAGTAGCCCAGCAACATAATAGCTGTCAATAAAAGGCCAACATAAAGTGCACAGAAACGAGAACATTGCTTCCGACGCAATCTCCACCCTTCCATTCGACCGCAAACGAAAAACGCCTCGGCTGACCATCAAATTGAAGCTGGAATCGAAATCTTCGGGAATTGCTGGATTTTGAGAAGTTAAGATCTCCCGTTTGATCAACGAGAACAGAAACGTCGCCGATGTAAATAACAGACCGCAGTCGACGCCTTCAGAAGAGTCTAGGCCGATTGAATGGAATGCGCAGGCCCAGATTGCTTCTCGGAAGAAAACGTGGACGATCTTGTTGCGATAGTGTCCCAACAATAGCATGTTCGGATAGTCGCATCGCTGGCTGATTTTCGGTTCAAAAACATCATGGTGGCGTTCTTCGATCAAATCGCGTAAAAGCTTAATTGATCTGCGAACAAGCCATTCGTGTTTTTCAGACTCAAAAAAACATAGCCTGCCATTTCTGAGGCGAATTTCTCTACGCAGCCAATCAAATTTCAAGGCTAGTTGAGTCTCCGATATGCCTCTTCGATACATCAGCAGCAAAGTCGCTAAAATATGGGTAGGCATGATTTCGCCTGCATTCTGCAGCTCCCAGCAGACACGATATGCAATAGATTTGGTTACAGTTGACAAATCCTGCCCTTTAAAAAGTTGTGCTCGAATTGATATCGGCTCTCTAATGTGAATGGAAACCCGACCAAAACTGAATAGCCTTAATCACTAATGAGTAGCTATGAGCAAAACACTTACTGTGAATTTAAAACCGACGATGAAGCAGAAAGAAGGTTTCTTAAGGTTTCTTTCATTTTAGAACTTCCTTGCAATTCCTTCGAAAATAAACTGCCTTCTAATGTCTTTTCGTAATTAATAGCAATTGGTCTATGGCAGCAATGTTAGTATTTTGAACCCAACTTGGCAAATATCATACACGATGTAAGCATCACGAATGTCCCCGTTCATAACAGTATTCACAATTGTTCTCAGCATTCCAAGCTGTGGATGGACCATCTTCCCGCTGCGGCTACGCGATCCTTCAATGAAAAACTCCAGAGATTTCCCTATGAACTTCTTATCCAACAAGCTGCAATGCAACACGAAAAATCGCACCCAAACAAAGCAGCTGTCGCACGTATTCAGAAAACAGGGCTTTGTACAGATCATCACCGTGGAATGAACGGCGAATAAAGAATGCCCCAGAATGTCGAAACAGCCATCGAACAACAGCGAGCCTAAGTCAGTTCAGGCCTTAAACAACTCTGAATAAATTCGCCACCCACTCTAAGAAGTCGTCTCCTGCAGCGATAAAAGGTATTGGCAGGCGATGAATAAAGCAAAGATAAGAAACAAGAAGAAAATCCATATATGATCTATGTGTCGGAATATAGATAATAGGAATCTCATCTTTTGCAGCTTTACGAACCCATTCAACGCCAGGAAGGTTGACGAGAATATCTTCGTACAGACGACCAAAAAGCTTCTTTAGCATTGCCGCCATCGAAACCAACACAGCAGGTCGGGTTTCTCCAATCATAACGTCGAGTAGATGTGAAGCATGGGCCGAAGCTTGAGCAGGAGACACATCTGGCTCGCGCTCTGTAAGAGCAGTCAAAACAGCTTGAACGCGAGGAGAATTCAATACGGCTGTTCGCATCTGGGAAATGTTTGGTCCCGATATCGAATGCTGCTGCTTAAGTTGGAAGGCTGCCCATGATAAGTTTGGTAATAGCCTAGAGATATAGCCTAAGGCCATAATGATCATCAGCACACCCAGCAAGTTCGGACCATACCAGCGCCAGAGCCATTTTCATTTGTGTTTAGAGAGACTTGACGCGAAAGTCGAGGATCGCCAACTTCAATTAAATCCTCTTTCAGGACAAATTTTAGCAACCCATACCTAAAGAAAAAGTTTTCACGGCATGCTGATTTACATTTAACTGGGAACTTACGCGAAGGTTTTATGGTATTGGTTGTAATCAAGCTGGCCAAGATCCAGCCAAAAGGTCTCAGCTTCGTTCGCTGGCTGTCCACTTAATGTAGAGAACAAATTCTTGCTCTCAAATCTCCATTCTGTTGAGTAAAGTTAAAAATGGCTGCTTAGTTTCGGTCGATTCTTGCCGTTTTCGGTGAAATATCGGAAGGCGTTCACGATGAAGGACATTTTCATGACGAGACGCTGAAATTGTTCAGCATTTCGCTTCTGTGATTTCGTCCCAATTAAAGCTAAAGCATTTAGCACAGCGGAAGGAATGCCATATCTAGCTAAAAATTCTAGTTCGTAAAGAGTTTGATTCGAAACCATTTTGAACGAAAGATTGTGAGTTATTGCATGCTCAGACATATGCGTCCGAAAAAAAGGAGGAAGCTAGATAGTACAGTCAACATAATTGAATGATGGATACAACAAACATACAGTTTCAATAGCTTGCCGCCATCGCCATGGTTTGCATACCGATGCGGCCGCCTGACATATGAAGAACTTGTTTGGATGGACGAATGCAGCTGGAATAGATAAAACAACTGCATTAACGACAAAATCAACAGGAACAATATCTCCTATATGGTCAGGATTGCCTGTGATTTGAAGTTATTTTCAAATCGTTTTTTTAACGCAAACCACCTGACCAGGCAAAATTCTCAACACCCCCAAAGCACCAGCCACATAGATAGCCCCCGCAGCTGAAATGACATCAATCCAACCTGGGACTGGCTCCAGCCATGCAGCTCCAATCATAGTTGGGCGAACCATAGAAACAGCATATTTGCTACGCCCAGAGCAACGCTCATGGATAAGATGTTCGGTAATAAACTTTGTAAAGGTATACGTGTTGGGCCAGTCTCCGATCAACCCATCAACTGTCACTTTCTGCAACTCTCTGCTGCTGAATCGAGAAATTGTCGACAGCATGGCATGAATCTCGAAAGGACATGGATAAAGGCGTTCGCTGACAATAGCGCCACTTGGCTGTGTACAATTTGTATATGCAGTTGAAATATGGACAAAACTAACAATAACACAAATCAGTTAAGTGATCAAACGCTCAGGCCTCCTCTTACGCAATCAGATCGTGGCAGGCATCTGCGACGTCGAGGACCCGCATGGTCCCATAAACGTTTTGCTCAACAGCGAGATCAAGACGTAGATTGAAATCGACAGATGCTGCACAGTGTATAATGATGCTGGCATTCGCTTTGATTTCCTCCAACATGTCACTTGATAAACCTGACCCCCAAGTAACTTAACTACTCGAAGCGTGTGCTCGACGGAAATACCAAGATTCTGTTGGGCAAGATCACCTGAAGCGGCAATGATTTTCTTATGTACAAGCTGCTGAAACCGATCTTCGCCAAATTCTGAGCGCAATCGGTTGAAAACAGGAGACAAGATGATTTCTTTTTTGACTCGTTCTGAAGCCGAGCATCCTTTTGAAGGACGAACTAAGACGTGCACAGACCGTAATCTAGACAAAATGGATAAACAAAGACTCTCGCTTGGCTCCACATAATCACAATTCATACCCGGGAACACATCTCAGAAGCTTTTCCAGCAAGACTTTGCCAACAAATCCCGTTCCACCAGTTAAAAAAATGCAGCGACCTTCGAGCAATTCTAAAACCGATGACATGCCTAAGGATCGATCCCGTTCAGCCTTTCGCATCAGCGAAATAAAAATTCCGCCGATTCTCCTTTGAAAGGCAATTGAGCACTTGAGGTTACCCGCCTTCTGTACTTAAAGAATTGTACTTAGTGCGCTATCAAAAGTCGCCTAAACGTTGACATCAGTCAATCTAGTATAGATCACAGCAAAAATGCAGAGAAGTCATCAGTGTATATAGTCGGCCATCCTGATAACAGGTTCTGCTTCGATGTCAAAACAAAATTTAAGTATGCCCAGTTGTTGTGATTTAGAATATTATAATTTGAATACGTGCCGGCCACGATGCTATTATTGATTCGATGAGAGTTCAAGAAATGAGGGCGAACTGGTGGCCTGATGATTGCTTTGATTCCGCCTTAGAACTTTCGTTGCTTGTTTATCTAGAAACGAATTCTCATACAGGAGTAGAACGTCTTCTGCCGCTCGTTCAGGTTGTTGATGAGGAGCTTCTACATGACCCGCCATTTCGTTTCTTTTGTCAAGCAAGTCGCGAAATTCAGCTCGTAAACCTGCTTTGACTTGAGAATGGATGAAATTACTCTGCAGCTATGATATATCACCTCCAATACTCTTGGCTTGATTCCTTTCGTCGTCTGAGTGCATCGTATTTAACAATGATTGATTTTCTGAGTGTTCCATTTGATTAGAATGGGCTTGCATTCCCGATAGAAAAGAACGCGACGCACCCGTGTTGACCTATGTGTACTGAAAAATGCTATATAACAAAGAATACGAAGCGAGTTACCCGGTAACTTGGCTCGGTTTTAGCCTGGCTACTCTCTTGATTCCTTACTAGTTCATTATTTTCTCTATTGAATCGCCTTACCGTCAGATTGGGAGAATGCACTTCCTGCTGTGAATGCGTTTCCGCTCTGCCCGAAGGTGTTTTGCTGGCGTGATCATAGAGTCCAGTATCCTCTATTTCTTTCTGAATCCTTTCCCGTTCTTGAAGTTGGAAGTTCTCTATGGATCTGGGATAGTTTTCGAACTCTGCATATTTCATCATAATTAGCGATTGTAATCATTCAGCAAACAAACCAGGGTAGAATCCGCTAT
Organism: Polymyxa betae; assembly: GCA_003693705.1. Classification (NCBI taxonomy): domain Eukaryota; phylum Endomyxa; class Phytomyxea; order Plasmodiophorida; family Plasmodiophoridae; genus Polymyxa; species Polymyxa betae. The sequence continues at coordinate 98,686 of RBZT01000588.1, forward strand.
GAAGGACAATCCAAGCTTCGTCGTTAGGTGACAATTCGACTGGGCAGTTTTTACGCAATCGATATCCATCTTGGATTAATCGAGCGACTGATGATCCAAGAATATTCGAGCCTACAACAAACTGTTCGATATGGCTGGCATAGTTATGAGAAACCGTTAACAGACTGTCAAGGAAAGCGATTACCTTTGAGAAGTCATCGTTAATATCGCTTTTCGAATTTGACAAAGATATGCGACGACGATGAAAACAATAAACGAAGGCTTGTTGGATATAATATGATCGAAAAGAATTAACCACTCCGATTTAGGTAAAGCATCCGTAAAAAGAGACCTCAATAATGGCCAGGCGTAATGGCTGGAACCAACTTCATGTTTCTGAAAATGTGTCAATATGAAAGCAGCATAACGTCACCACTGTCAAACAAAGCAACGGCGTAGATTCCTAAACCAAAATGCATATATATGAACTGACCCGAAAATGCAGAACGAGATCTGGATCTTGATGTTCAAGAAGCCGTTCAACTTCATTCAGCGCTAGCACAGGGGGGTTTGGAAAAAATTCAAACCAATGACGACCCCAGTTGAGCAATAACGTCATAACGGTTTCAAAAACCACATTGTTGTCAGCAGGATAGATACGAAGGAATGGGAACACAAAGGCAGGCAAATAATCTACCTCACTGAAGAGTGGGCACCTAATGAGTTGGAAAGGGAATGAAAACAAGTAAATATAACTGAAAGATCTACCAATAGAATAGTGCTGAGAGAACCTGGCAAAGCCGGCGTAAGAGCCTTCGATCTTGTAGAGGATATTGGTTATGGAAACTCTTAAGTGCAGGGTGTAAGCCTCTTGAAAGATATGCATTGAACTGTTCGTGATTTTCTGGCAATCTTAAAAGTATTCTCCATATGATCGCACGGTATTCAGCTGGATACTAAAACCAGCTCAGAAAACTCCATGCATAGATCAAACATCAAATCCAAAGTATAGAGCTGATTGCAAACGTTGAACATACTTCGCCATGTGCTTTCAATAGAGATTTGAGCTTGAGAGGATCAAGAAGAACGCTACTAACCGGAGACCCGATTCGATGGTTAAACGGATCTGTCTTGACTCTGGTAACTAAATTCAGCTGCAAAATAGGAAGAGACAATCGAGCAGTGCATACCGATCACTGTCGTAACCGTCATCTTTCGAGTCCTGAACGCTTTTGAAGTTATCTTTCTGCATTTCAGTTAATGAAGATTCCAAGCATCTTTGCAAAACAACCTTCAGTTCCCGCTCTAGGGAATCTTGTTGTACCGATTTCATTTTTACTGGAATCGATTTCAACTCTTCATGGGATCCACCAAGTTCTGGGGCATTCTTTTAAGAATTCAGTGACAAATTTGCAGTGCAGTACCGCCCATGCACCTTCATTCTGGCCTTTTGAGCGATATATTCAGTCTCGAAAGCCCTGTTTAAATCATAGAGCGAAATACTGCCGTCATCCATCAAACATGTACAATAGCGCCCACCTGGTGCCAGATCGAAATCTAGCTTACAAACATCAGGTCAGAATATTGGATTTACATTGAAAAAAGCTTATCAGGCACCTCGAATTGCTTTGTTTCTGTCATGGATTTTGAGAAGCAATCTAAGATTCAAAATGTTGAATACTACAATGCTACCGTCGTCGACAAGGATGACAGCAACATCAGTGTTAGATAAGAACTGGACTTTAGAAGCATAAGAAGCTGGTGCTGGTAATACAGCGATCCTTAAAAGTCTGCGAGATAAATAAGAAACCAAAGGTAAAGGAATGCAAATTTGTTTCCAAACACGGTTGTCTTCAATTCCCACAGATGTAGAAGGGGATGGTTGGAGATTCCAGCTAGCAGATAACGACAATCGCTGCTGACAGAGAAACATGACACGTCGACGGCCGAATCAGATTTGCCCAGCTGATAGAGCATCTTAAAAGTCGATGCATGCCATGCAATTACACCCTCATTAGATACGCTGGTAAATATACAACTTCCTAAATGAGATACTCTGAGCCTTGTCGAAGCTCTGTTTTCAATGAGTGTTACCGGATGGTGCATACGTAGTCTGTAGTAAAGGAGATGCTGCAGTCTCAAGAGTTCGTTTCCGGCGCCAATCTTGAGCATTCCAAACTATTACACGATCTTTGGATGTACTTGCTAGACTTTCTCCATTTGGACTAAACGACAGGTATGATACCTACGATGACAACAAGGTCAGTACGTTGATGTTTAATGACCAGAGATGTATCCAGTCAAATTACTGGAAACAGATGCTTTCACCTGAGAACGATGACCTTTCAGCGAAGCCAGAAGCAAGGCAGATTCTGTATCGAATATACGTATGACATTATCTTCAAAGGCAACGGCAGCGATTGTATGCGGGGAAAGCGATGTCGACATCGCTGTTGGTGAAATCCCACCTCGGTAAATAAGCGAATATCTAACAGATGATATAAGTGACCTTGATGACACTATTGGTGCGTTGAAACCGATTTTGAAGAACATGGAACTGATATATGTTGCCTCGTGAGTCGCCAATAGTGAACTTGTCACCTCGGGCATTGAAACGAACTACAACGATAATAGCCCGATGTGTGACAGCTGACTGAATCACCGAGATTAACCCATCTGTCTGAGTGCAAGGCGGCCTTGTCCAAATACGCCCTCCCTGTCCCTGAACATGGACAATTTGAGTCGCGATCATGGCGACATTCACAATTACAGGTGGCACAGATAGCTGCACGATAGATGTAAGTCGTCAGAGCCAGCAGCGGCCTCCTATTGCAAGTTTCAATTTCAAGTTCAGGTTAGATCTGAAATGCTTTCACTAACCACATGCTCTCCGAGACCACTTCTAGAAATTGAATTCGGCTACAGATCAAAGTGTATTTGACTGATATCAGACGCTACTGAAAGAACTCTCATCATGTTTAGGTATCTGTAGAGGCCTTTTATGGCTTTTGCAAGCTAAAAACAATCAACCAGATTATTGCTGAGAGCACCAAATGATCTTAAAAGCCTTTTGTTTGTAAAGCTGCGATATACAGAGAGCTTTGCTCACAATTTAACATCTCATTTTTTTGTTACTATTATGTATCTAGCCTTTGGCATGAGTTACATATTTCTCTCTACCATTCGGGCATGGTTTGCTGTTGGATCTCAATCATCACGACTTCAGGGTTTCCTGTCGCTCAGTTTTCTTCAGATGCTTTGCCTGTACCGTTCTCGGTTCAGGGCGTCCTGTCAGCTTTGCAGTCCAATGCGTCCGTGTGCCAGGCCAAGATTCGTCTCATAGAAACAGAGCTTGCAGACATTGCTTATCACTCCGGATCAGAAATTGTAAATGAATTCCCTTCCAACAGCTACCACTCATCACCGAAGACTCTAGATGCTAATTTGCACCATGGGAAAACCATTTCAGAAATTGGCGACATCAATGCTTAGCAACGTTCAGTCGTGTTTAAGGCTACTGGACTGTTACCAGAATGAGCATGCAAGCCGGCAGTTAATGCAAGATATTAAGGTATTATATTGCAATCGCAAATCAGGTTTTGAAACTGTAATAATAGGTGGTGAATCCAATTTTCTCCAAGCTTCTTCAAGACTCTCATAATTGGCTTCAATGGATCGGCCTGCCAATCTATCGTATCCACAAACCCAATTCGTTTTTAGAAGATGTAAAGCATTCTACAGCATGATATTATGCATCTAATCTCTTACAATTCCAGTTGATATCTATAGCAAGGTGCTTCTCAGAAATGGATTGTGCAGCCATTGTATTACCAGACGGTTCAATAATACGAAGCTCAGCAGGCTGGTTAAATCTAACCCCAAGTGACATTTGGGCGATTGTTTTGTTAGGATTTACTACTGATGCCGACCCTTATTACGAATATTCCATCAAAATAGCAGTTCGTGGAACCGAGGTAAATTCAATTCCTTTTTTTGACAATTATATACAAAACTGGAATGAAGATGGAAAAAAAGCTGATCATTATCAAATTCCCAAACTATTTCATAACCATAGTCACATCACCTGACAGTACGAAATCGAAAGATGTCGTTGCGGCTCTGAATCAGTTCAAAGAATCAGAATCCGCTCTTGAACCGATTGAAAGCGGCTTTGGTATTAAAGGGTAATCAGCAACGAAAACTCTTGCGAACTGTGTTTGACGCAATGCTATAGATACCTATTATTAAATTCATCGTCGGCATCAATCTGGTTAGCTGAAGGTGAGCAATATAGTGATCTTAGCCAGATCCTGCTAGAAGATTATTGTTTATTTCTGGACTCAAAATTCTCCGTGACAAATGTCGACGATGACATTATGCATGTTGGGCAGTATACAATTGCCAAGGTGACGACATCTGACTCCAGACAAAAGCCAGATTCTGAAAGCCTGTTTCTTCAGGATTGGACCGTATATTGGTATAATGATGATGATCTCACTTGTATAGTATGTTTTTCAAATGAAGTTCCGCCTTCATGCTTTGAGTATGTAGCCAAGAGCCTACTCGAATATTTGAAACCATTCTATCTAGCAATTCTCGAATAAATATGCGAGTTAAGCGTTAATAATTATCAAGCTCTTCGGACTCCGCAATTCTCCGTTTGGCCGACGGCATTCAATCTCTCGCCATTCGCCAAATTACCATCAATATACAGAGATTGTCTGAATTGGCTGGTGGGTCGTTTCTCTAATCGCATTCATGAGAGAGTTGTTGGTGTATACTACTATCATGAATGCGTAGGATTTCTAATCCGAAGCATCGCAAGCTGTCATGGCTTGTCGACGTTGTTCCAGACTTGTTCTGGCGTGATCAATGCTTCGGTAAAGTAATGCGCTTGTTGCTGGGTGCTTTCAGATCAAGCGAGGTTTTCTCGTACTGAATGTGCTCCGTGACAGGCCTCTCGACTCCTTAAAACCGCTTCTTGGATGACTTGTCATCGCCAGGCTTTTCGCCTGAAGGATTAGAATGCGTTTGAGTCATGGTCGAGAGACATTTCTCCAATGTTCCAATAAATCATCAATGTTTTCGCTCCAAGCCAGATCGCAATATACATAATGAGAGAGCATAACAGCAGTAGCCCTTCACCATTGCCAACTCCACCTCTTTGTATCGTAAAGATGTTAGTCGTGGAGGCTCCTGTCTCAAATTTGTAATCTCGTCGCCGCTGTAACTATCAAGATGGGATTGTCATCCAATCTGCCGTTCATTCTACGACTTGGCCGGCTGCATATGACCCAGTTTAGTGCACTTACATATATCACTGCTGCAATCGTATCGTGCGAGATCACCAAAAATACGCTCAAATGGTCTCCGTTCTTAACGGGGTACGCGTTCGTGTTTGCATGTCAAATGGTGGCACATTTTCTCGGCGAATACTACGACCAAGCGTCGGATCGTAAGTTATATCTCAATCTGAAAGCTACCGGCAATTAATCGCGTCTTTAAGGTCTAAATATACATGGAAGTCCATTAACAGGCGGATCAGGAGTGCTGCAAGCTAATGCTATTAGCCCAAAGATACCGCTCTATGTTGGATGGAGCTTCTCTGCGTTTTGCCTGATTTTGATCTGTTTCGTGCTTCCAAGCAATGCTACGGTCATAGCTTTAGCTATGTTTGCAATCGCCCATCAATATTCGGCCCCACCCTTCGTTTTGAATCACAACGGTTTGGGCGAGATTGCGGCTGCTACCGTACAGAATATTCTCCTGCCAGCATTTGCTGCAATGTGCCAATCATCCCAGTTTCACCCACTTTTCGACGGGCATCTTAAGCATCTAGTCTGGCCATCTGCTTTCATCAAATTCGCTCTATTTATTGTGCTCAATCTTAACGATAGGCGCCCTGATTGGCTTAGCGACAAAACCACTTTGCCCATCCTGATTGGAGAGGATCGAGCCATTATTCTTCATACGATATTCATGGCGTCAGGCTATGTATTCGCCTGGAATATAATGCCCTTTTCTGTGATGAAACTGCTTACAATGGCTTCATCTCCATTGGCGTTCTGGATCGTCCTGCAAATGTGGACAAATAGGCCTTATCGATATGACAGAATTCTCGCTCTGAGTCTTGTACATTGCACATTAGTCATGTGGTCAATCCTTGTTGACTCTATGATGCATCATATCTTACGAACTGGGTCTGTCCACTGGTCGTTCATTATAGTTGCAGTTTTGGCGTATAAGTTCGCATTGAGCTGCAAGGGCTTTTTGGCCCTTTGGAAGGATGTGAATTTAGTAACCAATGAGACAAGGCCTCCAGTTCTAATCTGTGGAGGTGGTATCGCTGGCCTTGTTTCCGCTATCGTTCTGCACCGTCTTAGGATCCCATGTGTTATAATCGAACAGAGGGATGAAGAGCATTCATTGAATGGAGCCGATCTTGCCCTATGGCCATCAGCTGTACAAACTCTTCGTGCACTTGGAGTCAGGGAATCATTCTGGAATGACAGCGCTCGTTGTGTAAATTCCGTTCTAATGCGGCAAATGGAAAACGCAAAAACCATTCAAGTGATTGATATGAATGCGGTTGTGGATGGAACGCAAGAGAAGTTCAGATTGGTTTCTCGTCAACTGCTTATGACGGAATTGAAGAAACTTATCCCTACTCAACACCAGGTTTCATACAATACTAAACTGGTTGCTGTCAGCCATGCTGATGCCAGTAATCAAGTGACTGCCCATATCGAATCCTCTGATGGAAAAGACACAATTACCAGGGCTATCGTTTGCAAGCTGATCATTGGCGCTGATGGCGTTTACTCCACTGTTCGTCGTTTGACATTGCCTAATTGCGGGATTTCGGTTAGATATTGTGGCGAAATGTGTTATAGAGGTGTGATCGACTTCAATCAAAGTCAAGATCCTCAAGGCCGGCTCTTGTTACCTGTATTCAAAAACATTGTGACTGATGTTCCAGAAGACACAATGCTTATTACCTACGGTCAGGGTATTAGATCATCTGTGGGATACCTTGATGAAATCAACAAATCGAGGGGATACTGGTGGTTAAAACAAATATCAAAGCAAAAAGAAGAGAGCCCAGATACAGCTGATTGGCCAGTCAACTTGAAGACTTTATACGATCAGACTCCCAAAGAATGCCTATACGCGCATGAGATCATCGACAGCAGACCCGCTTCTCGCCGTATAACTTCACATTGCTCAGTTTTAATTGGGGATGCCGCTCACCCAATCACTCCGAATATGGGTCAAGGAGCCTGCTTGGCAATCGAAGACGCTTTCGTTTTATGCACGAATATTGGGTTTTATTCCGATTACGTTGATGGAGACACCGAAGCATGCTATCAATATGAAATTTCAAGAAGAAATCACACTGCAGCAATTGCCCGCTCATCCTACATTCAGAGCAAAGTTGGCCAACTGTCAAATCCAATCTTGGTCTGGATGAGAAATAATATTTTGTACAATCTGCCACGACGCATTTTAATCAACCAACTTCGAAGTAACAATTTCGATATCAGTCACCATTTAAACTTGTTTGTTCATCAAAGTGCATTAGCCGAAGCTTGTTAATAACCATATCTACAATGAGGATGTATTTATAAACAATTAGAGATTTGCAATAAGATATATGAGGTCTTATGAAGCTTATGCTGCCTCGCGTTAGCAATCGTCGAATGTCAGGACTCTCCTGACATTCGGCGTCCCAAGAGAAAGATCTTTTTGAAAGGTCGAAGCGATGGTTGCCGCTTTAGAAGAAAACTGAGGCGATTCTGAAATCATCGGCCCACTTGAAAACATCAACTTCGCCTCTCTTTGAGAAGCGAGGGTCTTTGAAAAAGCTCGTGCTGGCGAAGCTTCTACAAGAACTTGTAAGGGCTTGATGGAAGAAGATTTTTCAGCAAGCATAAAAAAGTTTGAATCCGAGCGTCGGCGTTTTGGATCACGATCAGGAAACGAACGACTCCATTTCACTTGATTGTCAAGGCGGCTTGAAAAGCAGCTGACAGTTCGTCTGCGCTTTAGGCAACTCTCTTGCGCAACCAGCTCCAGCAAATTCGAATTTGTTTTTAACATCAATAAATTCTTTGAACTTGAACTGGGAGATTCAGGTAAGCCAGCGTTCACGGCATCTGTAAAAGTCTCGGCTTCAGGCAGGATTACAGTCTGCGATGATATCTCATCATCATCAGCTCTCGAGAGTGAATCAGGAGGTTCCAAATCCATGTGATCATAAAGTCCCAGTAAAGTTAAAGGAAACTTGACCCCATAGGAGTAAACAAGAATTGTGTTCAAGAAATTTTCCAGTTCCATTGAAGCACTGCCGGCGAACATGACCGAAAGTTTTGCAGCATTATCCTGCAAATAAGCAATAGTTCGCTCTTCGAGCGGATCTTGGCTGTCCCGGAATCGAGCGATCTCAAACGCAACCACCATTTGCAACTGAATGCCGGGTATCGACTCAGATAGATTGGGCTGAGCTGCTAACGCCTTTTCTAAAGATTCAGCCATCTGATGCTGGCTTTCCCGCTTATCCAGAGTTGACTGTTGCATTCTATTGATGTTTCGAATCTCTGATGGAGCATCCACTATATCTTTCCTTTCATCCAGTATCTGCTTGAAGAAGCTCGAAAGCGCAGCAATAGGAGAATTATCTTCGAATCCAGCGACTGGCCTATCTAACCCTTGCTCTTTACTTTGACGCAAAGCGTGAAGGCGTACAGAAATGTCATCGCGTTCGCGTCCGACTGTTACATAATCTGATTCAATCACGGCATCGCAAGAGACGGAATCCAGATCGGAGAGAAACTCGCCCCGGAAATTGAAAGTCTCATCATAAACTCTGGGATTGTGAACAGCGCTTGGAAGCAGATCAAATCGTTGCAATTTCGATATAATATCGTTATGCACATCCACGTCGATTTTTAATACGAAGAAAACGAGATCTAAGTCGTTGTGTTAGAGTGGTATTTCTAGATCGCAACAGGCCCGAAAAGAAATTCCCTACCTTTGATAGGAAATAATATACCACAAAGATTATCAAACTGCACAACCGCAACAAGATCACGTATGTAAAGATTGCATAAGCTGGGATGAAGTTTTCTTAGAGATATCCACGCTGCCGATGAATCCAGTTCTGCATCTCCAGTAATTAAGGCTCTACGGCAATCTCGAACATTAACTGCATAGCGAATGTCGACTCTGCTTTTAATGTTATGAGTCCGGATGGATATTTGGGAGCAATCCGGGAACATCAAGGTAGATTTGAAAATATTGACTGTGTTCGGGGGTGCAATTCCTAATGTCTCGGGCCTAAACACAGTAAGGTGTGTTTCGACCTCATCAGGAGCGATCAACGATCCATTGGACTTCAGCAAAGTTCTGCTGAATGCCAGCGTCGCAGATTTAGAAGGGTTCGGTGACAAATCCACCCAAATCAAGCGCGAATTCTTCAAGCTTAGAAGAGCAATTCGAAGAGCTCTTGCACATGCAGTAGACAGCGCTGACCTTGGCGCCGGCCCAAATATGACTACATCGGAATATGAAGGAGTAAGCAACTTGGGCAAATTGTTTAGAAGATCTGTAAATTCCAGCATCATTGGGAGAGCTATAATGTGAGCAACGCAGAATGTAAAGCATTACTGAAGACTCAACGAAAAAAGGGCATACTTAACAAATCTGGGGACGAACGATCTTTTGATATTCGTCTCGACCAGTCAGAGGTAAATTGTCTCCAAGCAGTGGCCCAACCCGATTCCGAACGTTTCCGATGGGCCCGACCCAAGCTCGTCCAAATCAGAAACGAACAGGGTCTCTTCTGAGGCAGAAGCGCTTCTAGGATTCGGATCGCATCTTGGCCCGGCAGGAACTGATCAAACCCGATCAGCAGCGACGACATCAAATGACGAAGGGGCCGAAGGAAGTGATGATTGCGGGCCTCCTCGTCTCTCTCACATTTCCCGCCCCAATGCCCATCACCCCATCACCCCATCTGCCTTTTAACCAATCACCCCACCACCCCATCACCTCTTCTATCAATCATTCCATCGCTTTCACTTCGCCTATTTGGCCTTTTTAGCGACTATCATGGTGCCCTTCGAATTGCATTCAATCTGCAAGCTTGCTCTTTATTGCAAAGTGTCAGCTACCTGCCTGTTGACCTGCGACAGTTTAGTTTTTTTTTTGCTTTCACGACCTCATTGTAGCACAGCTAGAGGGCGACGACGTGGTCGATTTAAAAACGGTTGAAGGCATCCCCTGCGGCAAAAGAAAGGCCACGAAGAATTGGTGCGCTGTTCCGTTGGGATGAAATTCATCCATTCACTAAAGCCGGCTTTTCATGCGACTATGGACGACAGCATATTCGGTGATTCGCCCAGGACGGATTATGTCTGGGTCAAATACTATCGCGAAGTGATAAGAATCAATTCCGGCGAATGCGACGACGTCGAGGACCTGGCCGGGGAAGTCGTCAAGGCGTTCAGTCCGCTCTTCGACGACGTTCCTTTGCATCAAATCGATCTGCATATTTATGGCGATTACGACGCGCTGCCTTTCGATCTCGATCTATACGAATTGTCTCGTTATTTCGGCTTTCAGCTTCCGAACACGACCGATTGTCCAATGGTCGTCACGGTCCCTCCTGAATATGATCGCTACCAGCAACGATTATCTGGTTGGGATCTGAAAGCCATCCGTTGTCGTAATAATCTGGAATGCAGAGCTAATCTCGAGCCAAACTCGTCAAGAATGCTCGCTAGCGAACCTTAATAAGCTCAACCAAAGCAAAGTACCTTTCACAATGACATTACTGATCGTTTGCTGAAAGATTTCAGATGATTGAGGTTCTCGACGATGTCTGCTGCATTTGCTGGAAACCCATCATCTCGTGTAAACCGTTCACTGTTCAGGTTGGTGTTCTGAATCGTCCAACTCATGATTGGTTCGTGATCGTGATTCTCTGTAGGACGTCGAATCGGAAATCAAAGCCAATCGTGTGCTGCTTGTAAGCTGCGGTCATGGATTTCACGACGAATGCATCGTGGAATGGATCTCAGAACGACATATCTGTCCAATATGTCGGCGATTCTTACTCTAAATCTATCAGACATCTTCGAAAGTAAATCAGTCATAAAAACTGAGGTTTGAATGCCTTCTCAACGCGAATTTTTTAATTTTGGAGCAATTTTTCGGTTGAAGTCGCTTCATTTCGGTACATATTAAGGATCGATTCTGTTATCTATAGCTATGTACAGAATCGTCAATCGAGTAGCAGTGAATCCTGCTCGCTGTTCCCATCTGGATGTTACAGGCGTCTCTAATGATTGGCTTCAATGGAATCTCAATCGAACTCTATCATGCAGGCATTGCCAGGATCGGTGCCGACCATCACTGAAAGCAGCCGGTCGCTGTCGGAAGAGCAACGCTCCGTCTCAGGATCCTAAAGACAACGCCTTAGTGGCATTCACTGATAATTCGGAGCCTGATGAGAACGCTTCGATGCCGGATGAAGGTCAAGACGTAAAGAACGAAGATGCCGGTGACGGGACATCTCTGAACGACGACTTCCACACGCCGATAGGATCCACGCCCAGCAATTACGAACAGGATCGCGAGCGAGCTTTACGAGTTCAACGCAACCTCTCCAACGAATTTCAAGGCGAATGTGATGCCGATGATCTTCAGACAGAATCCGATATCATCGTTCAGACATTTCCGATGCCAAGACAGATGCCGCTGTTGTCAGCAGATAATGCGACGCCCATTGAACTGCTGCCGATACTGAATCGCTATCAATTGACAGATTCCAGCAGAGATTGGTCCGAAGAGCTGCTGCGCGAATCCGAACGTGTTCCAGAAATCGTTCGCGATCCATCATCAACAATGACAGTTGTTGGGGATATCTCGGAATCGACTGCATCTCAAGCGCCGACTCAGCGACCACGACGCCATCGATCGGCTGCTCCACTGAACCGACCACCTTGGAAACCGATCTTTGTTGGTTCATCAAGACGACCATCGATTGAAGTCTCCAGAGCGAATGAAGTCCCTAGAGCCATCTCACCAGAAATTGAACGGTCAGACAGTAGTCTGTTTGGAGCTGGGACTATAGCTGAGAAGGGATCTGAACGTCAACAAGATCAAGATGAGAATGTCGCTCCTGAGATGAAACCGATCGAACAGAATTTCGAACGAAGAGAAAGTTCAGAGCAGATAGAATCATTGAGCTCGATCGTTGACATATTCCAACCAATCAGCCAAGCAGGAAGCGCATTTCTGAATCCATATCCGCTTTGCACTTCGCCAGTTCTCAATGAACCTTGTTTGAGACAACCTGATCGAAACGCAACTCCCATCGAATCCAAGGCCAACGAGCTGAATGTCAGAAGCGATGTCGCGATATCGACGGCCCCAGAGCCTCGATCACCCAGCAGAATGGCAGCATGCAGAGCGAGTCGTTCGGAAGTGAGAGACTGGCCGCCATCAACAGAATATCGAGTCCAATATCAGGATAGATTCGATACTGATGTTCATAGAAGGTCAATATTCAGTAGACCACATAGTAAGTCGTACTAGTTTTGTTGTTGGGGATCTTTCATGATATTGGCGTTCAGTGTTCGATGAGAGATCTCCAGCTCCGATTATTCCAATGTTTGAATCAGAGTACACCTCCTCATATATTTAAAACGGGTTTTAAACAGTTTAGTTATAACACGTTATTGCTGCAACAAACTAATAAATAATCGATCAGTAGCTTGAGATAGAACATTTGGCATGTTCGGTTTCAAAGATCACCGCTTCAGTCGAAACTCCCCCGACGCCAGGTCGTTATGGACACGAACATGATCCGATGGATCGTATCTGGAAGCGGGCGGATACGACACTGGGTCCTTCGATGGGCCGGCTGTGGCCGGTCCAGCCCGGCGCTGAAACCCAGGCTGCAGGGCCAGATGGGAATTATCGAACGGGATCCAATGGCTGGCCAGCAGGGCGTCGGTCTCTGGGACGGAGATGGTCGGGCATGGAGGCGGCCGAAGGACGCTGGGCACCACCGGATTGACGAGGTCGGCGTCGGCGAACGCGGACCCGAGCAATGGCCAGCTGGAGCTGTCGCCGACCGTATTGTTCGTCATGGATCGGAACGGATGCATGCCGTGGCGACCCTAAAGAGGCGATGACGCGCACCGCCATGCCGCCAACGTCTGTCGTTGGTAGTCGTCGTCTCTGCTAAATCATTTACATAATGTTATATGTGGTCAGTATGGGCTGTATGGCCCACTGTCATTGATTGTTTTTTTTTTGCAAAAAAGTGTAAAAATGTGAATAGTTGGCGATGAATCAACCTGTTGAAATTCTCGAACTTTTTTGGGGTTCGTTCTAGTCTTCCAGTCCATACACTCCATCGAGCCACAAATTTGATTCGGAGCGCTTTCGGCCTTAGAGGAAAGATGCCGTCCAGGCGTACGCTGGCGATCGTCTGGGCCGCTGCTGGACCCGCCCTGGCACTATTCGTCGTAATGATCACGTCCAGTTCGGCGTCGTCGCCTTCGCAGCTGCAATGCCAATCAGGCGGTATGAAATCGGTCTTCGTCGTCAATGTCGACAACCCACAGATCAAGACGATGTTGGAGACCTCGATCTTGAAGACGAAACTGAAGGCGTACGTTGTTCTTCCCATCACCATCGAACCAATCCTGACCTGCTTAGATATCTGCCAAAGGACCAATACATGGTATGTCTAACAGGAGATCAGCTGGGTCAGATTCAAGCACAGAATATTGGGGTCACCCCATTACACCTTGATAGACGTCTATCACCAGGTCTATCTGGGGATTCTGCCACTCCAGGGACACAGCTCATCGCTGAACTCTGCGATAACGACGATCGCGATCTCGCCGACCTCGTCCAGCGTCTTCGACCTCAGCTCGCCGATCTCCAGGTCGCCCTCGACCCGGTCTCCGCCAAACGTCTCAAGATCACCCTGAACGGTAACGCTCAGGTCGTACCCGCTCCCGTCCCGTTGTCTGATTCACTGGGGTGGGCAGGTACGACGCCGCCGGTTCAGGTCGCCCGCAGCCTCATCGATCTGCTCTGCGAGATCGTCTGGGTCGAGCCCAAAGGCCGGATCGTCCTGCATTAGGGTTGGAGGTGGCACCCGCGAGCAGCAGCCATGGGGGACATACTGGCCCCCGTCGCTTTGTCCCATAATAATAACATTGTAGTATTAAATTAATAGAGGCGAATGGGGATCCGTTCCACCATGTACTGGCCCGTGACGAAATGGACGCGCAGCTCGACTTCGAATGCGATCTGCGAATGGCAAGGGTTAGGGTATTAGGGTTTTAGGGGGTGGTTGGGCATCTCACAGCGAACTCGTCATGGGTTATGCTTGGACATGTCTTCAATCGTGGCCATGGCATCTGTATAGGTATAGGTAGATTACGGGCGACATTTCCCACCGCCACCTCCATCGTATGAACTTCCGACTTGTCGCTTAACGCTCCTTCGCTGTATTCTGCCGCCCCGGGGGGCGTTAGTTCCATCGGACTACTCGGGGACGTGCCGCGCTTGCTTACCGCATGTCTCGATCCGATTCAGCGTCAACGTGATCGCTCTGATCTGTTTCGTGGATCGTGTGATCACCACCTCCCCGCTCAGCGCTTCCGCCTCAATCGAACACAACGTATTGTCAATGGCGCCCTCCAGATCGATCTCCAGGTCGATCTGCGCTTCGTTCTCGCCTGACTGCGTCGTCAGCGTGCCGTACTGGCTCATGGGGGGGTGCCGCCCTTACCCTGACTCTGGCAGTAACCGTGTGATCGGAAGGGCGATCGGGCCGGACGACATTCGGACGGCGGTCCGTACGCTGCCACGACGAACTCGCGCGTCGCTTTCGGCGTCGATGGCAGGAAACGGCGTCCTGTATAGACCGAGAGCGCGTATTGGACAGCGATCAGTTTGCCTTTGTACGAGGAGATCAGGCGTTGGCCGTCGTCACTGTCGTCCAGCACGAACTCAAACGGGTATTCGACCTGCGTCGTACTGGTCGCTGCGGACGAAACGATTCAGCGTCGTTCGATCCAAATAATAATCATTGTGAAATCGATGCAATGGAGAGACGATATTTGAACATAAATATTTTCAAAAAATCTGTGAAATGCTTTCAAAAAAGTTTGTGAAACTGTTGCAAAAAAGCGGAATCCTGAATGTCAATTTGATACGAAATCTTCGTACATGGTGCTGGGAGCAGATTGAGCGATTTATTGAGGACCGAGATGGGTTTCAGCGACGAATAGAACGCCTCGAACAGTCCCACAGATTTGGGCGACAGGTTCAGGTAGACGGCGCCCTCGGCCTGAAGGCGGATCTGGGCCGGGGCCGCCGCCGCCGTGGTCGGCCACACGACCCGGCCCCGGACTCGATCGCCCGGATGAAACGCCGCCCGATCTCCAACCAGCTCGATCGCCACACCACCATTCATCGTCGTCGAGAATAACGTCACAGACTACGACGATCGCCTTCGTCGAGCATCATGACTCACGGGGCGGCGCCATTTTCCGAACGATGTTGTTGCTGGTTCTGTTGGGCGCTACAGCGGCGGCGTGGCGATCCGACCTGCAGCTGACGTTGGACGAGGCCGACACGCTCCGGTTCGCGATCCGTCTCCAGGTCGGCGGCCACGACGTCGCCGTCGAGCTCGATACCGGCTCGAGCAGGACCTGGATACGTTCGTCGTCATCTCCTCCGACGACGACGACGCCCTTCTCGATCGCGTATCGCGACGGATCCAGCGCGACGGGTGTCGTGACCACCGATCTGGTCCAGTTCGGAGCAGGGGCGCCGCCCCGTCTCATGACCTTCGGTCTGGTCAATGAAACCAACATCGACGGCGACGGCGTCGTCGGCCTGCGACCGCCGCAGCTCGCCGCGATCGTGGCCGGCGCCGATCAACCTGCGGCGACGTTCATGTTCGCCGAACGACAGGTGCGGTTGGGGACGACGCCGGACGACCTCGACTGGGTCGGCAGCAGTCCCGATCGATGGACGATCGTGGCCGAGGCGGTCCGATTCGGGGCCGTGGCGGCGTCCGCCGCGCGCGTGCGCGTCGACACGGGCGCCGCCATCGTCGGCGTCCCGGACGCGTTCTTCGCACAGCTGTGCGGCGTCCTGGGCGCCGACCCGAACGGGTTCGTGTGCGATTGCGAACGACGACGGCGTTGGTGGCCTCCGCTTCAGATCGTGTTCGGTCCGGGTCGGCGTCTGACGTACCGGCCCGCGGCCTGGACGCGGCCCGTGCAGGACCGCCCCGGAATGTGTCAGATCGTGTTCAGGTCGGCCGGTGATGATTGGATTCTGGGCGTCCCGCTGCTCATGCAGCAGACAGTGTCGTTCCGTGTTCAACGTCCAGATCACGTTCAGATCGGATTCCCGTTAACATCGCTCATTGGATAATCGCGCCTCTTTGTTGAGATATATTCGCGATCGGGTATTTACTTTCCGGGGGGTCGCCCTGTTCATGGCCCTGATCTGGCCAATAAACTTCACTATTTCTTAACATTGTCTAACAGAACGGATTTGGATTCGCCATGGCTGCTGTTGCGATAATTTATCGTTTGTTGGGACGACAACAATTCGTCTATTCCATCTGGGGTCTAAAACCAATAATTCGGACAGTACCGCCAGGCTGCGTTTAGCTGATGATCATCGAAACCCTAACCCTAACCAACGCCTTGCTGGTCTCTGTGATGTTCACTACCCCTAGTTATCATGCTCTATCAACCTTCACTGTTATCTTGAGAGCGTCGACATCACTAAATGCCAAATTCTGATGAGCGATATCTTCGTATATGTCCAGATCTGTGTATCATCAAGATCTCGTTATAAAACAGCTATTGGTTAGGGTTTGGTATCGAGACAATCTCTTAGCTCGAGCTAAACCCACGTCATGGGATGATCGCTGTCACTGACAAATGCAAAAGGTGCCGAAGCGGCGACAACAAGACAGTATTGGAACACAGATATTCAGTTCTAGTGTCGGGGTTTAGGGTTTCCTGCATATCGCCAATCTAGTTTTGGGTTTTAGGTGTCGTGCTGGGTTCATGACTCGGATCTCTGTCATCGTGATTCAATTGAATCCGCCTCTTTATTCTGCAACTAAATCTATGTCTGATTGTAGGATTTAAAGGCTGTAAACCCTTCCATATAATAAGCTCCAACATCTCGTAACTGATGATAAAGGCAGCTGAATCAAACGTTCCTTCTTGTTGTTTTCATATCTTGGCGATCCATTGAACAGTTAGTGTGGAAAACGACAAAAGAAGGATCAGATGTCGATGGATATTCAGCGAGTTGGATTTTCAGTCCTGCTCCAAAAAATCCCTTAAAAACCTCAAATCTCAACAATGACGAACTAATTAATTCCTTGGTAATCAATGATCAATATCACGACGTCATATTCCAAAATCCCAAACCCGTTGAATAATAACAAATGTCCAGTTCCCAATAGATTCGTTAATAAACCAATCCTGAATTCATTATTATACATCTAGAGCCCATCACCCCATCACCCCATCACCCCATTGATAATGTCGAATATATCCCGAGGTTGTAGTCAGTCAGTATTACGGAGTCTCATAGCCTACAATAGGCCATTTATATGGGATTTATTGATCAAATCAGAAACCTGAATATAGCTGCATCTAACAGTCATGCAAGAATGGCCAAGACATTGAATCAGTTAGGTAAATGGACAATAAATTTATATAAAATATGAAGAGCTGAGAAAGGCGCTCAAGAATTGCAGTATTGAGAGAAGTGTGATACATTCATGGCCTGAAACAACTAAAGAATCCTTTCTTCGGAGGACGTTGCATATGAAGATCATAACCATCAGTTGGTCCATAATATTGACCAGATTGATCTGTACGAGGATGATAGCTGATTGGATAGACGGGGATATCAACAGCTACATTCGATGGAGCAGCAGAGCCTTGTTGTGATGGCATCATACACGCCTATAATCAATAATCGTTAACAAACTCATCAATGAGAACAGCGATAATTGGAATTACGCCCGTGTATGATGATGACGACGACGAGGACGGCTTCTCGGGTTTCGAGTCGCCGCACGACGACGACGACGCCTTCGACGGTCCCGGCAGCTCATACGTGAACGAGGGCTGAATTGACGACAACGGCGGCGAATTGTACGACGATGATGACGACGGCTTCTCGTAGGTAAACGATGGCTGAATCGACGTGAACGGCTGCGAGCAGTACGACGGTGCGGACGGCTGCGAATAGCACGAGGACGACGGCGGCTGCGAAGTGTACGACGACGACGGCGGCTTCGATTGGTACGACGGCTGCTTGCTGGGTTTCAGAGGGCTGTACGATTCGGGTCCGTATTCGATGAGCGGCGTGTTGCCAGCCAGCCTCCTGCGGAACGCCTGCACGAACGCGAACGAATGCGCCACGACCTGGTCGTTCATGAATCTCGACCTGTTCTTGCGGATCTCGTACATGTTGCCGCCCTTGGCGGTCTGGGCCTGCACGACCGCATCGAAATACTGTTCGTAGTTCTGCAGGTTCTGATTGATCCCCATGAGATTATCGAACGTGAATTTGGTCATGGGGACGGATTCATCGAGAGCATCTGATCATGGTCAGATATGGGGTCAAGGGGTCAATCAATGGGGGGCGTCATTGGCATTACCGAGATCATGAGGATTGATAGCAGCAACTAGAAGACTGCATAAATACACTCCATAGGTGAAGGGCTGTTCTTCAGAATCGTCCTCTTCCTGTTGTTAGTGATCAGGATGATATCAGGCAGTACGAACAGGCCAATCCCAGTGCTAAACCAACACAATCATTCTTGTCGGGTGTTGAATCTTTAACGACGGCAGAAACGGCTAGTAAGCTTGGTCTATCAGACCCGGAGTTGATCAAGCAGAGACTCTTCGAGAAGTTCAGGGAATATGAAGTACCTGCTGGCATGCTTGTCAAACTTCTTCAGATTCAGAACTATGATATTCTCAGCATCTTGATTGATGATTCCGGATCTATGTCCTCGAGTTGCAAATTAGCGGTAAAGTCCATGCTCACCCCAAGGACCTTCACGATCGATCTTGGAAGCTCCGACAGTCAAATCGACAGAATATTCTTGTGGAAAATCGTTGGAGTCGCTGGGTGATGGCCTGTAATCAATTGTTGGTGATGCTGGATATTCTGCAATTTATCCCGAAAGGCCCGATCGTCATCCGTTTCTTAAACCGCAGGAATGTCATCACCCTGGAACATAAGGAGACCCCAACTGGTAAGGAGCCTCCAACTGAGTTCTTTAAACGATCTAAGGAGATAATCCTGAATGCATTCGCTAATGGTATGTCATCGGTGTTGTAATCTCAACTATCTAACCTATCAATGAAGGGCCTAACTATAGTACACCGATGCTCGAGCGAATTCAAGAGATCTTACAACTTTATGCTGGCAAGCAGGTCATACACTATTGGTTCGGAGATGGACAACCTAATGGAGGAGAACCTGCTGTAAGACACGGATTGCTCTGCCTGCTTGTTCTGTGTTCATAATGTGACTTTTCAGATCGACCAGATCAAGTCGATAGTATCGAAACGACGCCAGCCGGAAAAGCAGCCGATCACGTTCGTGAGCTGTTCCAACATTTCTAAAGATATCAAATGGATGCAAGAAGTTGAAGAACATGCTCGATACTGTGTTGAGATCTCTGATATGAGGTCCGAAAAGAGAGAAGTGGAACTCGACCAAGGGCCAGTATTACCGTACACCGAGGGCCTGTACCAGGTCTGTCTGCTGGTCGCCGCCATGAACCCCAACGATCTAGGTGAGCGCGGCGGCCCCGTACTGCCCCCTCCCCCCTGGCGGCGCCTGACTCTCGAATTCAGATGCGTTGGATGAATCGGTCCCGATGACGAAGACGACCCTGGAGGAATTCCTCGGAATGTTGCAGACTGAAGAAGATTACTGGCGTTATTTCGATTCGGTCGTGTACTCCCAGGAGAACAATAAGGGGATTGTGATGAGATCGATCCTGGATTTACCAAGAGTTCTTGAAAGAGGGAGCTGTGGCTCTAAATCTTTCATGTGTGAGGTGGTTTAAATCGAATCTGGCGGCAGATAAGTTGGAGCAACGACCCGGACATGTTCGATATCGCAGTCGGGAGTTTGAGAATCGACCTGGCGCTATCCGACCCGCACCACGTCTACCACGCCCACAATTTCTTAAACGATCTCTTGCTCTTAATCCATCTTCAACTCAGCACCTTCGTTGATCGCTTTTCTAGAAGGATGTTCTGATTGCTGTACAATATCAATACATGAGGGCTCTCTCCAATCTTGATATAAAGTCGAATTTTGTTCCAATGTGTCTTTTGTCAGTCTCGGTACTGCAATTGGTCTTGTGTGATTGAGTTCATCAAGGACCTGAAGAATGCCGAATCAGAAGTACTACCGGCGCTATCAACATTGCTGGAATTTGGTTATGAAATGGGAAGACCTCAGCCATAATCCCAATATCAGACATTCGTGACCTTGCAGCTGTGATGTAGTTGGGTTCGGTGCTCGGGTCGTGGATCTCTGTTCCTGGGCTCAAGCCAAAATCATTCCGTTGCTCTTTCCTGATAATCCTGAGAGGGCGAGACCGATGCTCCTGAACATAGGCCGAGCCATTGGCCCCGGTCTTCTGGAATCAGTCCCGACCAACAAACACAAATAGCAATTTCCTAACCCTAACGACGTCAGATATCAATGGAGTTGAGAGTACAAAGGTTACTGTGGACAGGCTTTACCTGGAAAATTGAATTTGTCACAGGTGAGGATGTTCAAACCGGCTCGTGTTGTTGCATAAATTTCAAGAGGCATCGGCAAACAATGGTCGTAGAACTTTTGGTTCGCAAATGCTCAGAGACGAAACGCGTCGCATCTGCTAAATCTATCCTTACGAGAAGAGCTGGAGATAGAGCCATCACCGGAACAACAATAACGCTCGATACGGATCTGTTGACCTCCTTCATTGAAGCGAGAAGCCACAAGAGGTGAATACTATTTCTGAGTCCAAACAGCCTTCCTTACATGAATGTTCCAGAATGATGTGATCATGATCTTACAATGTCATGGCTATTTTCGAGCCATTTTCCTAAATCCGCTGACATTCTCTCGGTCAGTTTGCTACGAGCAGCAGCGATGACTATTCATCGCTGAGCTTATTAATTTCCGTAACAAAACTGTCGAAGAAACAGCACCGAAACTTCATGGTTTCTGGATGACGCGGACCAGAAACAATAGTAATGGAATCCATGAGATGAATTCCCATCTGATTGATCCTCTGTCAGAATCAGGGACATTGAATGTTGAATAAGTCTGAGCCCATGGTCCATCTAGAAATCCTTATCATGCAAGAGCATGATCGAATCCATGATTGCATCGCCGTACTGATTGCCAAAATGAAAACGGCCATCGTGCGTCAACGTATGGCGGAAAACGTCCAGCTGCTTTTGACAGTATTGCAGAATGTGGCAGAAAAGATTCCTGATCTTTGGTTGAGAATGGTGTAATATAGAATACAAACTTGCCAGTATTACATACACTGAGATAACACTTAACAGTTTCGACATTACAGCAGATATGGCTCGATCCGATGAAAAGGATGCTTGTTGCCCGCCCACTTTGAGAAAGTCGCGATCACCTGTACAGAAGGCATGATCGTGACGATCATCTCCGAGCTGCGATCGTAGATCACCTAAAGAGATATAATGAGGGTTGTCAAATGGAATTCTGGGTTGTATGATGTGATTGATGCTCCTAGAAGTTACATAGGTCATGCATGGGCAGGCTAATGTAGGATTCACTTGATAAGCAGGAAGCTTGCCAACATACATTGACCTTATTGCATATCTTTCAGTCCGATATCAAGTAATGAGTATCCTGAATAACTTCGTCGTCGCCTATTCACCTCTTTAAACCATCCATCTCTCTGCATTATGAAGTACAGAATCAGTAGCACGACACTTCACTAATATCTCTTTCTGATCATATCCTCCTACAGGTCCAGGATTCATGATGAAATCGACGGCCGTTGCTCAGAGATTATAGACCGAGGAGTGCAGTGCTGACAGACCTGATGGTGCTGAAACAATCCGTCGTACTCGACCCCAGATGATTGGGATCTGGCACTGAATGATTGACACGGGACTTCGACCTGCACATGAATGGATCGATTCGCCAGCAGCAATCTGGCCATACAGCGATCAACAAATCGTTACATGAAACGATACCGGTATCGTTTATAACAGTCCAGACATCCTTCTATTGAATAATCGGGCAAGAATCGTGAACATTCTGCACCGAGTAATGGTAGAGACGAACTACATTCTCAATAAGAAGATTGTGTATCAGCATACCTGTGCGACGCTCATGATAACGACTAGACAGAGCTCTTCAAAGCAGTAATATATTGATCTTATTGGTTGTGTAATTTGGCACGACGTCGAAGAAGTACATAGATGAAGAGCAACATCGGGGACGTTAGAATCACAATCATGATAATGACCAGGAAGAAAATCGTGAGAAGCAGCCAAATGGCGGCGAGGATCAGTAGAGCAAAACTACCGACCGATAGCCCAGCTATAATATCAACTGACAGCCACATAACCCAAGATATCATATTGGATACAGTTTCCATATTGATATCAAGGACCGATGCCAACCATGACAACGATGAATTACAGAATACACATCTAAGCGGGTTACATCCGCTTAGATGAGTGATAGAGAGATGACAATCTGGGCATCGTTGTAGAGATGATTCAATAAAATGTAGAGAAGTCTGTGTGGCCGCTGCCAGAAATATGCCATAACTTCTACATGAGATATGATCGTGAGTTTCGTCCCCAATTTGCCATGGTAGATCACATAGTACACAAACAGTTGATTTGCATGCATCACAATAAAATCGACGTTTGTCTTTACCAATCTCATCCAGTCGATAGGGTCCATGATCAGCTCGAAAATCTTCCTCGACCAGAGGTCGGTCTAACCAGACAACGTTGAGACATCCACGAGTGGGACATCCATATCTCAACGAAATCCTGGAATTGATCGAGCGCAGCTGCGTAATGAGCCATTGATTGTAGAGATTTCGAAAATTCAGGGGCAATTGAAGAATTTCACAGTCATTGAAGCCCACAAAACAGAATGGACATTGAAAGTGGAATATTTCACTCTGGATCTTTAGATCAGCATATTTCCTGATGCATACCTGGCAGAATGTATGCTGGTTCGAACAGGAGAACGACTCTGAATTTGTTCCTCGAAGCAGATTAGACAATCAAAAGGCTGCGATGACGTTGATGGTTTGAAACAGGGCGACGTAGTTTGACTGTCGCTAGAACTCCATGGTTGACTGTCAGATTCTATATTGGAGATGATGACGGCACTACATGCTGTGATAAAGATCTCGATCAAGACCAGAACTAGAAAGGGGAAAGAAGGCCGCGACATCATCGAGGCCCCGGCTGCTCGTCTTTCAGAAAGAACTTCCACGCGGAGCTCCCGTGGCGCACTTTTCTTCTGTGAGTCAGTGAGAGATCCGCCACGCAGTTTTTGACGGTAACCTCGTCCTACCGTACAGCGATGACAAATTGCGTAAATGAATCGTGATTGATTTTCCGCACGAAACCCAGCTCCATCAACTAACTGCGTTGTTATCATCAGGGCTGACTGAATTATCTCCGAAATGTTAAAGTAAGAGTGCCTGGATTTAGGTCCCGGGGGTAAAATGTGCCGCCCACGCTGCCAAAAAGTGCGATCAAATAGTGCTATCCAGTCCAATCCAGTCCAACCCAGTCCTTACGGATGCCGTCCGGACCTCTGGGGAGACGACCTTTTCATTTTTCCAACATGTTTGCATTCTGGTTACAGTCACGGCTTTTGCGGGCGCTGTTCTTGAAACTGTGTGCAATTTTTAGTGATGCAGGATCTAACACAATATCCGAAATTCCGTCGACACTTCGACGATTTGCATTTCACATTCCTGATTCGGATTTCGGGTAAATGACCAACCCCACCTGTCCCGATTCAGTCTTAATCCTCGTTTATCTGATCATTTACCGCTCGCTTAGTTTCGCACATGGTCATATAAAATCGGATTCTCTCGCGAATCAGCCGGACACACTCAACTGTACTTAAAGGTGCTGTTGACGATGTTTCTCCGTAAAGTATTTCAAATAGCCCGCTGCGGATCCCTCTTCAGCTAAGCATGAATTTCTGACAGTTCGTCGACGAATGCACGCTAGGATTGCTGAAAGAAGTGGCAGGCGAAAAGTGAAAAATCGAAACGCGGATGGTAATCATAATTAGCGAACAAATGGACTAAAACCGGTAGAAGAATGGACAACGTTGTGTTCGAAATCATCGATGAAAGCATCTACCAGTCATTTTGCACGACGTTTACGAAGTAGAGCATCTACTGCTCCAAGATCTGCTGGACCCATTTGGTTTGCCCGTCGGATCTGAGATGTCAAGCCGATTATGAACTTCTAAAATTGGCTGACAAATTCTGGGCCTCGGTCTGATACTATGCTGCCTGGGAGGCCATACAGCTTAAACACGTTGGAGAACACGAGCGAGGCAGAATTTTTGCAGGACCTTTTTTAAAAAAGCATATAAACGCAGAAGCCTGCGATATGTCGAAATCCGGGGTGCATAGTCTGAGTCGTACTACACCAAGAAGGGCATCTCGAGCTTTGACACGGCAAGAAATGGAGACTAATCAGAAATGCTGCGCAGTCAACGTCCAGGCGATTATTGAGCGAATCCAAATTCCAGACGAGAAGATGCATTAAAGGGAAAAAACAGAAAAGTGATTGAATAATATTGTAGTGACCTGACCATGGGACATCATGATCAAAGACTTCAAGCAGCTAATCGGACGATGTGGCGAAACGTGCAAGGACTCGCGCTTCGCTCATTCGATGCCAGTATTGAATATACTCTGTGCTTCGACAGTCTTTAAATGCGTTAGCAATCAGGAAATATTTTTAAGAGGTTTTCAGTAATAAAAGATATCCTGTTTTGGCGCATTCGAAATCACAATCATCGCCGTATGTCACCCATTAATAAAATGGGCAACGTAGCCGTGAATTTTTTTCGTGTTCTGGATTCTGTGACCATGTTGCCTTTTCGATGCCTGGCAATTTGAAACTTGAATTCTGGTGGTATCGTCATTGGATAAGTGCATGAACTGTTGATTTCCGCAACTAGCTGATGTTTAAAAGGGTCAGGCAGCGGTCATGGCGTCGCGGTCGAATGCCTCTCGATGCTATGGCGGAACATGCCATTACAGCTACGGGAGCCAAATTGAATCCGGATTGGGATCACGCTCTATACCCTCCTGATCTACCAAATTTGACATACCCATCACTTTCCGAGTTTCGTTTGGGACATCCAATGAAATTTCCAGCATCGTTTGCCCAAAGCGAATCAGAACGAAGCTGCCTCGATCGAATCCTGGCAGTATTATCGCATCAGTAGGTGATGATGCCTGATTTCCACCGAACTAAGTAGCTGAAACAATCTTTTCAGAAATCCAGATCTTGAACATTGTCCGCTTTTGGTGTTAATCATGGCATTGATGCTGAAATTCACTGATTCCTCCCGGTACTGGTAGATCTTTGTTCATGCATTCCGTTATATGTGCTTAGAGCTTATGCGGTTGGTCAAGCAATGATCGATAAATCACGAAGATCGGCAAACACAGTATGGCTGTACTTTCCTATCACAGTCCATGGCTTTATTCAAGCCGTTTCGGCACTTCAGCAGCTGTGTAAATTCAAAGGAAATTCTTCCGTTCTTTGTCCATTATTATCTGGCGAAATGTTCGCACATTTCCCTTTACATATTCAATTACAGATCCTGGCTTGCTATTTCGCAGAGGGATATAAGATCATGTATCGGATGGCAATTGTCTGTATGGATGAATGCAGATTTTCAAACAACGATAACGTAATTAGCGTTTATAAGTTGTGGTCATCAAAATCTGAAAGTGATTAGTTCTACTATGACGAATTACTGCATTATTGCTCGAACGTCTCTTTAGACAAACAGTTGAAGCGAATGTTTCGGTACAGGTTAAGTCGTTCGGAGATTGCATTTTTCATTGAAAGCGCTGTCGTGAAGTATGATCAAAGGCATGAGATAGATCACCACCGCCAAAGAGTTCATTGGCCCGTTATCGACAACATTCGTTCTACTTCCCATATTATTTCAGTTCAGCTTTGGATCAATATTTGGGCTCATGTGCTTCCTTCACGATTAGTCCATTCTGTTCCTGCGTTAGCTTTCTGCACAGCAAGAGATGGTTATTCGTATTTAACGATGCTCCGAAGAGCAGGAGATGCACATGCACCATGTTCCGTTGTCCTAGCTGATGATATCAATAACGTGCTAGGCATATTCTTGCCTGCAGGCTTACAATCGGGACTTTCCAATGGTTCAGAAGCAGTAATATTCTCTCATTTTGGGAAGTTCCACTTCTGGCATCTTTCTGATGAAGAAAGCGAGAACAATGCGAGTTCAATCTTTTGCAAATTGGACAATTCATTGTCTTTAATAATAGGGTATGCAGCTGGTAACAACAAAAGGGAAGCTGGCTCAATGTTGAACCTAGGAAAAGAATGATTCTATCTATATCAGAAGACATGTCAACGGGTGTTGCGAATTCTGTCTTCTTTTCTCCAAGCATAGATAAGACGAGTGAATCCAAAGAATTCAATATCAATCATATCGAAATCATTTCTCATTGTTAAAGATGTTTGCCTTACAATCTACACCGAAATCGAAAATTTTACTTCATAACGCAAACATGTCATCGATGTCATTATCGGCATCAACTTGAGTAAGGGTCTTCAGCGGTTGAATGCGTTTGCACTCTACTTGGCTGGGAACTCTATCAAGCTGAAAATGATCAATCCATGACCAAGGGTCTTTTTCGTTATCCTGTTCCTGGTCGTCGAGTTGACAACAATTTTGCTCACCGGACTCATTCTTGAGCTTTGACTTTGTCGGCAAAAACGAGTGCGAATGACTGTCCGGTAACGATTGGGTGACAACT
This sequence comes from Polymyxa betae, assembly GCA_003693705.1. NCBI lineage: Eukaryota > Endomyxa > Phytomyxea > Plasmodiophorida > Plasmodiophoridae > Polymyxa > Polymyxa betae. Next base: position 125,837 of record RBZT01000588.1, read on the forward strand.
CCAACCTCTTTTGGATTCGAATCATATTTGGAAATGGGTGAAGGAGAAACGAAGGGGCAAGGAGGCGAGCTCTTGTTTACACAATCGATCTCGTTTAACTCTGCCTCATCTATAGATAAAGGCAAAGGAGAATCAAAAGAAAATGAACTGGAAGAGACATCCCTTTGAATTTCTGGAACCTGATCAAACTGAAATGGAGGAAATCGCCCAGCAACCCACATAGCGTATTGAACCACATTGCGCCATCTTTTATGGCAGATTCAGTAAAATAACGAAACGTTAATTCAACTAAAATTACAAGTAGTCGCTTTGCAGTACAGGTGATGATCCAACGATAATCATATGCCGCTGAAAAAAGGGTTAAAAAATGTCCCAGAAATGTGACTTGTGTAAACACACCTTTGCCCGTGACAGGGCTACATTAAGGCGATAAGGACAGTTGATAAACCCAATCCCAGCTGAACGAACAGTTGAGAGAATTATTATGTCCTTCTCAGACCCCTACAAACCAAGCAATTAAACAAAAAATACTTTAAGAATTACGGGTTGCTACTTGGAAAGCGTCAACAGTTGATATTTGGATATTTACATCTTTCTTGCAATCTAGCTCACTCACAGCAGTTTTCAAGTGATGCTCTTGGGACTTGTATCTAGCGAAAAATCAATTCTGTCAGAAAGGACCGTGATTCAAGTAACTGGACGTACAAAGCAATTATACCAATCGTGAAATTCTCAGTATCTATAACGGAAGCAATTTGCTTGACTATTCGACATATAACAGATACTTCGCCTTAACCATAATGAGGGCATACTATTCGTCAACTATAAAAATAACACTTTACCTGAATTGTAAAAAGATCCTCCAGGCGCGATAGCTTGATTAGAGCATCTCGATAAATCAATGAAGGCCAGTGGAGGCAAGCCAGAAATAATCGCTCCACGATCAGAAGCCAGGCAACCATCTTTTAGAGCAAAATGAATTTCCGGGAATATCAATCACGATAGAAAACCTTGAAGATTGTTGGAGTAAAACAATTCATTGCAAACTCTACTCAAAACCGGATGGCATCTATACTGACAGCGGCATTACTATTAGTAAAGCTCATTGAGAACGCGGCTTACCTGTCGAGTTAACATGATGGGGTCGACTCCAGCGTGTTGTAAGCGAACAAACAACGTTTTCTTCAGACCGATTAAATCTTTTGGCGGTGCACCAGCTGTCGAGCGTAAAGTAGGGGGAAGTTGCATGGGATCCCTTTGCAACCTTTATCGAACATCAGATAACCTTCGTAATCATTTACCCGACTAAAACTGAGAATCGAGACCCGAACTTCGTTAAGGGAAGAAGGCTCATGGGCTAGCAAGTCATCAGCAAACTAGGGACATAGTAACGCGCGAATGCAGACCTCTGTCATTTGGGAGCATTCATCAAGAACTACCACAGAGAACTGAGTTTCCGAAAGCACTTCTACTACAGATGAGGCGCAAGTGACACCTTTTCGGGTTGCTCATCGCAAGAACGATTAAACGGTATTAGCCTTACCGACAACTAACATGTTCTTTAACCGCTCGGCACGTTGTTGTGTTCTCTGAGCAATGAGTTCGTTGTAAGCTTCACTCACATATGCCCTGTCGGACCCGGTCAGTTCTGGATCGTTCAGCATTTCCCGGTATGCTGATATGGCGGTTTTATCGCCATCTTCTTGATCGGATGAATTCTCGTTCCTTTCGATTAGACTCAAAATAAGTATCTCCTGCTAACCAAGACAAATACCAATGCAAAACATGTTTTAAAATAGGCTTGGCGATTTTCTTCACGGATCCGACACGAGCGAAATCGGTAAATCCATGGTCTTTGAGCCCTAGAAGGATTCTGTCGACTTTGCGACTTGTTAGTGTTTATCTTACTAAAACTGAGCCTCATTACCTGCCACGTTCGTTAGTGAGGCAATTAGAATCCGATGAGTGCTTTCAGGGGAATCAATAAATATTCTAGATAAGAAAGAAATAATAGCTGCTAATAAATGACTTTTGCCCTAGAGCATTTCTGAATAAATAGTAGTTCTGGTCTTTTCAAGAACTGACTCACAGCACCAAAGACGCCATGAACCAGAACCACAGTCTTCGGGTATCCGCAACTAGGATCGACCCAAGAACGAACTTGATTTAATACTGCCTTCTGATCTGGATTCAAAACAAACTCCTAGAGGGTCTAGGTCAACTAAACCCAGCAGCGCATTGGATTCTTACATGACAGATGGCATCAAAATGTGCAGTGACTTGTGTTTGGGACAGCACCACTTCCAAAGGTGTTCCAGAAACGGTAGGATTGGATGGGTTTTGAATGTATCGGAACAGCTCTCCTGCGTTAGGGGACCTTATGGATTGCAGATAATCCAACATAATGACTTCACTCTGGACGTTGCCCACCATTATAGCGAACAAATCTTCCTGTGACCCTGAACAGCCATTATAATTTGATACCTTCTAAGCACGAGATGTACCATGGGACTTGACCGCAGCAGGTGCTTTCATTCCAGGAAAAAGTTGAAGTTCGAGCATCCCTGATTTTGATGGACCGTGGTACCTGGTATCACTAAGAATGTGACAAAATGAACTGAAATAATGTACTTAGCATATGTGATTATGATCCAAAATTTAGAATTTTCCGCTTCAAAGGAAGGTGAATTTGAGACAATCCAACAGTCATAAAGAGAGAATGTCGAAGGCGGTGCTCTTTTTTCAGGCAATCTCAGAAAAAGACGCATTTTGCTTTCATCTCGGATAGGGACATTGGATCCAGGTTGCTTGGGAAACTGCTCTATCAAATGAACAAGCAACAGTAAAACAGCTTGAATTATTGAGTTACCTGACGGATAAGCTGACAGCCAGCGTAATAAAGCAAGCCAGATTTCTGGAAAAACGATGCCCGCTTTTGATGGGCTTCGAAAGGAATTGAAATGTTTGAAACAGATTGAACGCTGGATATAGCGGCATCCTTGATCGCCGTGAGCATCGATAAAGTTAGTTTGCAACTGATACCTTCGGAAATTGATTCGAGCACTGTCTGAAAGGACAGCAAAGCGTCTCGTTACTCGCGTTCGTATCTTTTGTGGTGGATGTACGTGGTAGGCATAGTGCTTAAAGATTGTTACAGAAGGCTGACTCGATGAGGCGTGTTAAAATATTACTGCTATGCTGAGGGCATCGAGGTCGCGATTTGTGTGTGCCGTGAATTTCTCTGAAAGGAGAACCTTGAATGTCGGAAATTCGCCAATATTGATGGCAGAAGATCGACGCTGCATCATCTGTCTGTCGTCTTAGATACAGGAATCACTGGGGAGAGTGTATTACACAGCATGCAATTGATTTCAATAAAAAGGACAGCTTTAAATAACCCGATATACTCACTACCATTAAGAGTAAGTGTCACTTCTAATAAAAATCTCATAGCATACTTTGGGCTGGTGAAAGTATTGGGAATTGATAGATCAGAAGCCGAAATCATGCATTTAAGGCTCTTTAATGAGATGCGGTTGCTCAGCTGTTCCAAGCAACTTTTCGCACCAAGAAAGGTAGGTTTATCCACTTCAGAACGTTGAAACCGTGGTTGCTTTCGCGAAACTGTATTTGCCTGATGCTGAGCATCAAATGCTCTCTGATACCATCATTAACAGAAATTGGATTTTTTTGGAAAGTCTTACTGATCGACTAGGCTGAGTTATGCGACTATGGATGCTTCCTTGGATACCAGCTGACAGTGAACGAGATTTCTGTAATTTAACTGTGTTGTCTCCTGAAAACGGTTTTATGCTTTTGGCACTTGGTTTGGCAACACAACTTCTTAAATGAGGATTGACATTTTCTGAGGACAGAGCTCGCTGAGGTTGTTCAAACTATGTAGGAATTGTGATCAGACGCTAACAGTATCATATAAACTGACTTCATCAATGATATCATCGGGATCTACAAGAAATCCTGGAAGTTCCATTACTGAGCCAGATTCAATCGATCGTTGATTGCCGAGAAACATCTCATCTATTGCCGATTTTGAAGGCCGCCCATCTTCGTCAGCAAACAGCTGAACCTAAATCGCCTTCAAAACGTGTCGAACAAAGAGCCTAAGATATAAAACCTTTCTGTTGTTGACCTCCAGAAATCCATCTTGCCATACTTTGCGTTTTTGGACCTGAAATTATTGAATGACAAGCAGGTGGAACACAGAAAGCTACTGCACTGACCTTATGCTTTGTATATACTACCCTCCATCTTGTGGCCATTGCTATAAGCTCACAGAAATAAGTTATAAACGGTCAATTAGATTGCAGAGGCGACCCCCTCAAATCATCAATGATGTAACGAACTCAGCAGTCAGCAGTTTGCGCGATAAAACGAATGGGTCGCTATAGTGTTTATTCAGTTTTAGCAGTCTTTTATCGCCTCGTTGCTCAGCCTGCGCTTGTTCAAGTTTTGCGATTCTCGTTTCAGAACATGCAGTAGCGTTTGAGAACTTTCCAAGATCTACAAAAACTTTATCATCGTTCAAGTTTGCCGTGCTGACTTTACCTTGTTATATGCGCCTTCGGTCTCCTGAATAGTTCGATCATATTCGCTAATGGCTTCAGCTTTCCTAGCAATGCTTTCGCTCAGCTTGTGGTATTTGTCTTGCAGCACCTGCAACTCTCTATGTATTACATTTTTGTCGCGCTCCTCTTTGGCCATTGCCTGGTGGACACGATCTCTCTTATCTTTCAATTCCTCAATACCTTTTATCCAAGTTAATTATTTCAAAGTAAGACAGCTGCCCAGAATACATTTGGCCAACTCTGTATTATAAGTCTGAAGCGACGCTCCTTGGAATGCCATAGTTATATTTTAATACCCTGAATACAACAGACAATTATTTCATCACAGAATCAGACTGCACTGTCCATTTTCGGTCACAGATATGGGATTTTTTTATAGAAAATTTGTTATCATGTCTTTTTGCGGAATCGAAGCCACTTCTGCGTGAGAATCTGTAACGATGGCCGCCAATGTCATCAAACTGGCTCAGCGTTCGAAAGGACCTTTAGGCCATGTTCCAGTTTTGCTATCTCAAGTTAGCTCGCTTATTTGCGGACAAGTAAATTCTGGTAGCCCATATTCTTTGTTAGATGCAACAATTGGCTTGGGTGGTCATACTGCCCATCTGTTGGAAAAGGTGTTTAGGCGTTTAGATATTTCCTTTCTAAATTAATGCTTGTCTAGTTTCCATCCCTAAATCTCGTCGTCGGTATTGATCGTGGTATAATGAATCGTTACGAGATTTAGTTGCACTCTCAAACAGCTCAACATAGATGCCGAAGCCCTGCACAATTGCAAGCGAAAGATGGAGGACAAATTCCCGGCTGCTGAAATTCATTTAATCTCAAAGCAATCTGAATCAAATCTTGATGCTACCGTTCAAGCATGTAACAAGCGTCGTATTATACTCGTGCACGACAAATTTAGCAATATGGATATCGTTATGAAGAAAGTCGGTATTGAAAGAGTTGACTGCATGTTAATGGATCTTGGAGTATCTTCCCTGCAACTCGATAAGCCGGAGCGCGGATTTGCTTTCAGATTCGAAGGTCCTTTAGGTAATTATCAGATCAGGTCTTTGCTTAACATATACGCTAACGATGTCTCAAGATATGAGAATGAATCAAGAAAGTGGAGAAATGACTGCTCTTGAGTTTATCGCCAAATCAAACGCCGAATCTTTAACAGATATAATTCAGCGCTATGGAGAAGAGCGCTGGGCTAAACGCATTGCCGAACGAATTGTTCAACAGTATGCTATTGGGCAGCTGAACACAACGGTTGATCTGGAACGTATCTGTTGGGAAGCCTATCCCAGTGCTTCCAGGCCCAAGCTAGGAAAGGTTCCGGATGGTCGAAAAAGGAAGGCAATTCATCCTGCTACAAGAACATTTATGGCGCTACGGCTTGCCGTGAATAACGAGCTGACATTGCTGGAATCTGTTCTAAAGAAGATTCGTTCAGGTCTCATTGCCCCTGGCGGGCGATTGGGAGTTATCTCTTTCCACAGTTTAGAAGACCGAGTGGTCAAACATACGATGCGTTCATGGAAAGCGAATGATTTACCCTGCCATATTATTACAAAAAGACCCATTCAAGCTGACGATTCAGAAATTGCAGAAAATCCTCGAAGCAGGAGCGCTAAATTAAGGGTTTGCTCATGGCTGTAATAATACACAAACATTTTGTGGACCAGATGGTGTGTATTTGAGGGACAAGAGCTGCAAAAGGATTTATGCTGCTTTGACAGCTGTCACTTTCTTGAGGCGTTTATCAGTGGCAAATTCAGGAGACATTGGCGAAGTTAATGGAAGACGGCTTTTGACAATTTGAAAGCCAGAAGTCATTTTGAACGGCCGCGCCTTAAAAGCGACTAGATCTAAGGATGCCATTAAGCTTTCCAATTCCGCCTTCTCTTTATCGCGTCTTCTAGCTTCTCTTGCCGCCTCAGCTTCTCGGTGTTGCTGGTCGACTTGACGGTCAAAGTTCGCCCTCTTAAAAAATGCATTCAGAAAAGAGACAGCTTCTAAACAATGCTTACTTTCACGGCGCGTTCTTCAGAAACCAGGTGGAAAGGTTCTGGGACTATTGGTTCATGATGCACCGAAAGTGGAACAAAGGGTTCCTTGACCGTGTGCAAAGGCACTCTGGCTTTGAAAGACGAGAACAGTTCATTCTCTTTTTCGCGTTCTTCTTCCAATCTCTATTAGACATTGAGCAATAAAGACAGACATGACAGACGGTGTGATATACCTTATGCAACGATTCCTTGATTTTCTTGCTGATTTCTTCACTCTTCAGGCTGAACGGTTTTGGTTCTGTTACAAGCACTGGCCCATGTTGAATTTTCATGGGTGAAGCAAATATGAGCGGCTTGGCTTTGTAGATTCTCAAATTCTCAGAAGCCTTTTCCTCAGCAGAGAGTTGTCGCTTGAATTGCTGCTGCTTGATGATCCCCCTTTCTTCTGTCTTTAATGGAAATGGTTCGGGTTGCGTTGGTGCACGTGCAGAAACCAGTGGCATCTAGCGCATGACAAAACACAATTGAATACATCAAAACAAAAACAACGCCTTTATATAGCTTAGCTGACTTTAGGGGTCCGTGAAAAATCAGGCATTGGGCGAGCATGAAAGACAGGCTCTGGTTCAATTTTGACAGGTGACACCGCTCGTAGCTTAGGCTTGCTTATACGCGGTGACTTTGGAATGGTGGTGCTTCGGGATGGGGCTGTTTGAGGACGTCTGGGAGTTGGCTTTAATACAGCTTGCGGGACCTATTGAGGCCAATTTTAGCAACGCCAAGGAGATAAAAGTGTGACAAACAGTACCGGTCGTGCTTTAAACTGGTGAAATTCTTCAGTATCAAATGTAGAAGCTGATTTTGGTCGAGCAGTGCTCGATCTCTTGCTAGTAGCAAAAGAAAACGCTTCGGTGACAGTTGCTGACTTCTTATGGATTCTTGGGACGCCAACATCTCCGGTACTAGATTCTCTCTTAGCAACTAAAACTTCAGAGGAAGAGTATGTTTAGAAGAAACCTTTGCAAGATTTTCTTGGGCATTTTGCGAGCTTTAAATTGTGAGTGCTGCTTAATTTCAAGCAGCTCTTTTTCCTCTGTACTTAAAATTTTGGAAACCGAACGGCGAGGTGTAGATAAATGAAACTCTTGGGGAAGCGTCCGAACTGGAAGTGAACGCTCGCGACCTGAAAATACGTCAGATATCGACGATAAGATTCCATATAAAACGTACTTCTTGACTCAGATCGGTGCGCAAAGTATGAGCCGGTTTGGACTGAAAGAGGAGTAAAAGGAACGGAGCCGGAGCAGGTTTTTTCAGGCTGTACCCGTAGAGAATTAACAGACAACGATCGGCTGCGGGAGCGAGGTCCAGCAAAGCTGTGATTGGGGGACCTAATTTTTTCAGATCGAGTTCGGGACCTGCCTCTGTCATTGATAGGCAGTTCTGCAGCTGAATGAGACGATCTTAGAATTTTTCCAGGCTCTGCTCGAGCGGAATCTTTGATAAAAGCGAACGGTTTTGGTATGGTACTTTTTCTCGAGGTTCTTTTTGGAACAGAAGCAATGCCTTCCGAAACCGAAGCTTGGAGCATTCGCGCTTTGTTCTTTTCTCGTAGAGCAGCAGCAGCCTGCATTTCATTGCGAATCTTCTCTAATTCAAGCTCTTCTGAGCTCTTTGGCAGCGGGTGCCGTGAGCCTTCAAGTCCGAATTTTCCCTCAGAGGGTGGCACCAGCATGACAGACTTCTTTGTTTTAGCTTTGATTCCTATTAGAAATCAAACACATGAAAACCGAATTGAAAACGATGTCTTACTTCCACTTGGTTCTGGTTTCACTCTATCTTTGTTAGTGCCAGTCTTACGACTTCGCATGAATCCTGGAATTTGATTTTCCTTTTTCCCGATTTGGGATTGGCCTTCAGACATTCCCAATCGCTCTGTATCAAGGACAGAATGGGTTGGAACTCTTAAGCCTGGAGATTCAGGCATCTTCGTTATCGGCTGTGGTCCATCTTGTTGACATTTGGAAGCAGGCGCTGCCGACACCATTCAATGAATCTGCAATCAAACAATTTCTGAAAATCCATACATTGATTTTCTGAAACATCGCCTGACTTGCTTTCTGACCGCCCTTCCTCAGAGATGCTTTCGGCTTCAAGGATCAGTGCAAGCTCACCTGTTGTGGTGATACGGGGCTTGCATATAGTAACTCGTCTCCCATCTTCGAAATATGACTCCGCGGCGATAGGGTCGTCTCGAGCATTCGTGAAATCGTGAAACTGAGGTGCATTGAATTCGTACACAGGGTCTATGCTGGGACGCGGCAGCCGCCAAGGGACTGCATTAGCGTCCTCCGGTTTACTAACTTCAGTTGTATTTGAAGCCATCGGCTATATGTAGAGACTCAACCAACAGAAAATTCGAAGAGTTGCTAAAGAGAGACAGTTTTCGTCGCAGCCTCCAACTCTGTGGAATTGAACCAATCCTTTATGATAAACCAACATCCGTTTAAATCTGCGCGGAACCCGCGCCAATTTTTGGGCGCGGTTTCCATCGGCCTCAGGCACGACTCAAGTCTGATTCTGTTTAAATCTTTTGTCTTATGTGGCTGGCTGGCACTGTGCTTTAACTGCTTGACAGTCAGCCAGTTTCGACTCGCACGATATTTTCCGCACGGCTTGGCTTTATGGCAAATGGATTGCCTAGAAATCGAATTCGATTTGAGGACTATGCTTATATGATCCTCGATGAAACTTGTTTATATTTAATGTTTATGGTGCAGCGATGCCGGCATTTGTTCTAATCATTTATATTCCCGCCAATTAAGCAATACAATAATGAATCCAAACATCTGCAATTGAGTTGGTTTGGTGTGTCGCATGCCATCCCTTTCGAGGCACCATTTATCCTTCAAATTGCTGGTTTGCTTGACAGACGAATGATTTCTTCAGGGCGAACTATCTGGTTAGTGTGATTCCTGGGATTCAGATCTATCTTCTTCCAGACTAAACTGAACATGCTTTTTAGAAACCTTGTTTCTAACCGGGGATCCGCTTGGTATCAAGATTGGCTCCGATTTTGTTAATTGAATTACTTTTTGTTTGTTTGAGCGGGCTGGTTCTAATTCAGGCTCGATGAATTCTGGCATCTCAATGTCTTCTCGGCATCTCTGCACAAGTCGCTCCAGTCTATATCTCGACGATGGGCGTAATGTGATGCTTTTTATCACACGGAAAATGCCTTTTTCGAAACTGGATTTCAGGTGTTTGAAAAGATAAGGGTTAAAAGTAGGATGTTGGTGAATATTGCGGATTAGGTCAGCAGCCAATTCTAAAAGGAGAACGTCCGAATCAGAATCTACCAGCGTCATAGCTGTGCATGAGATTGCATATGCATCTCTTTCCAGCGAAATCACGTTCACCTAGCCAGGATTCAATTGAGTCCAGAACGGATGGAGCAATGGTTACGCTTTTCGAGGCACAGAGTGCACAAACTCGGAATGCAAATTCGTCGCCTAATCCAAGCTGCCAGAGATATTCTGTATAGGGACTACATTGTTCGCAGACCAGCCTGCCGCATGATCGGCAATGATGGCGCCGGTTTACAATCGAGAATGGGATTTCGCATTCAGAACAGGACCGCCGATTGAAATTGTTTTCCCAAGGCACCAGCAATGATTTGGATTGAACCTGTCGGCAATGTGAGTTAGCTTCTGACATGATCTGAATGGTTCGCTTAACTGCTCCCATTGTCTATCCATCCACATGATCACAACAAGACATCATAATCAATCCATTTGCAATTTGAGAATAAGAGAAGATTTGCTCGTCAGGCCACGGTCGATTTATATCTCGAATCAAATGTACTGAAAGGACAACTAATATCTGTCAATGAATCTTTTAGTTGTGACGACAAATCATATTGGCAAATCAGGCCAAGCGTAAAGGCACATGGCCATTAAATTGCAGCAGCCTTCAAAGGGCGTCTGAACTCGGAAACACATATGCTCTATGCAGTAGCAGAAATCAACGCAACAAGCACCATTGCGATCAAGCAGGTCGTACATGCCAAACAGCAATTGGAAAACTCCATGTCTTCTTTTATTGTATCGCATAAAGTGAACATATCAAACTTTTATCGAGGAATCTGTTTGCAACAATCGAGAAGCGTCGTAGATGAAATATGGTCAGCATCTACTAATGTGATAGATAATACAGTTTTATGCAGCTGGAAAGTTTCAACCTTTTCCTATCGTCGGTCGCGCGTGCCTCTCGGTGGCTGGAGTCAACCGACCGACATTTCATGTTCGACATGTCAATTCGGGACAATCTGTTAGCTGACGCTATGGGCGTCTTCAGATATGCACAGACGTGGAGTGCTTATATCTACAGAGTTCCCTCAGATACTGCTCAGATTATTTTCACGGTTTTGCTAATTTACTGGTTTGGACAATGGCAGAAACCAATTGGATTGAATTCAAATTTCGAGTTTTAGGATTGGATATATGCACCATAGTTTCATCTGGATCGCTGTCGTCATCTTCGCCTCGAACTCAGCAATGTCCAGAAAACGAAACCAGATCGAAGAAGCTCGCGAATCTTGCCGATCGCATTTCCAAAACGCCTATTCCGATCGCTTGAAACAAAGTTTTCCTGAGTTTGAAGGCAGTTTCGCGCATCATCGTGCTCGATCACACCTCTTATTGTAACTTAGATTGCCAAGTAGCGAACCAATTGTTTGCCTCATTGTGGCCGCATCTAAACGCATACTTGAAAGGCACCGATTTGGTCTCAGGATGGGACCTGCTTAGTGTCTTCGACGATTTTCTGGATGCCCATAAAGGTCCTGTTCTTGAACTAGGAGATATACCTCCACGAATATGTGGCATCCGCCTGCTCTCTCCTGCTGGTAATTGCCAGTATGCTGCCTCAATAGCATAACCTTCACCGCTTTATGATGTTCTGGCGTAGGTTTCTGGATATTCATTGTAGCTATCATGGCAACGCCAAATTGACTGCTCGTGTTGCCAAATATCAACACGGTTCGTTATCGATGCTTTCGGTCTCTAATTCTGACACGTTCCGAGCAGAAACGGATTTGACAATTTCGTCCATCTCAGCTGAGTTTATTATACGCTTGTGCATGAATACGTCTAGCGGCGAGATTGTTGCAAATTTAGCTGCAATGCCGGAATATAATTTCAGTTTGGACGTGTGCAATCTGGACTTAATGGGTAACTATATAACAAGGTCGGGTTTTGCTTGGTTGAAGACCCATTTCATGATTCGGTGCTGTTTAGAAAAGCCATATTGGCAAAAGTACGTTCGTATATTAATACGTCATTGCTGTCAAAGATCTGGGTGTTGAAGCAGGGCGTTTGTCGCGAACTAGTAATGCCCAGTGTCAAAGGTAGTCAGGTGCCATCAGAATTTTCAGAACCGCTTACAAAGTGGACAACAGGAACGATCGTCATTACAGTTTCGTCTTTCTTGCCGTCTGCAACCTTCTCAGCAGAGGTATCCATGATTCTCTGTCGAATACCTAACACGAGCTTCTCCTGTAGCGAAGAGAATTTATATGAAAAACCTGGACAGTTTCGACAAGGTTTTCAACCGGTAATGTTTCAAGAGTTATGCTCGCTCAGGAATCTGACAGTCTATGTCAGTTGGAACTGCCAGTTCTGGAAAGCACTGAAAGCATTGAGATATTGGTGTTCAGCCGCAAATCAGGGAGTAAAGATGTTCAAATGGGACAATCACAGTTCCATATGAATATGCTCAATTGTTTCAAGAATAATTCCATTCGCGACACATTGATACTTCCAATTGCTGATGTCGGAGTGTTGTATCTCGAGATTGGCTGCAGATTCAAACAATTTCCACCGATTAGCGACGATCCCATTGTAAAATCTGAAGCTGTACTACTCAGCGACTTGCCAAACAAAGTGGTCGGCAGAGGATTAGAAAACAATTGCACTAACGGACGGTCAGGGGAGCGTAACCGAGATGCTAACATCGAATTTACAATCTTTATTTGGCAACAAACAAAAACCGATACGAATGAAGTAAATATCATGTCAGACTGTTCCTAGTGATGATAACTGGACGAACAGGAAATTCATTGACGTCGACCAAGAAAGATACGAATTACGTATTGAAATGCTTTCAGCTAAAGATATGAACAATTACTCATTGAAGACGCCAGTCTATGGGATTGTCAGCTTAGAGCGACAGCACCAGAAAGACATTCCAGAAAGAGTGCAGTTGTCGACAAGAGTTTCTAATGGTGCAAATCCAACCTGGTAGGAAGCTAAAATCAAAAAAAAATAACTGATTTCAGTTAGGAACCAAAATTTGAATTTTGGAATCTGGGGCAACATTTCGACATTGAGAGTTACCATCGAATTTTGGAATACCTTAACCGAGGCAGATCCGGTTCTAATGGATTCAGTCGAAATCGATCTTATCAACCTGATTTACAGTGGCAAGTTCGATTGCGATTCTACGTATCAGTCATTCGACTTTGACAGAGCATTATCGAGATCTGCAGGATCTGTCCAGTTTCTGCTTCATTTAGAACGGCAATAAATCAAACCATCAATTGATAACGGGATGCATTCGTATCTAAACCTGCTTACGTGGTCTCCTAAAAACTTGATGGATCGTAAAAAGCTTTTTTGGAACCTCTATCTTCGGACTGCGGAATAAGTAGGGTATTGCAGATATCGAATCTCATCTTTTCCACCAAGACTGCAATTAGTGAAAAAAACTTCCAGTTCCCGTAATCTGATCAGGCTCTTGTTCGTGACATCATGGATCCCGAACACATCGACGATTCCGAGTCGGATTCATCCGAGTCAGCCGGTGTCGCTCTATCCTTGATGCCTGGCATGACCGGTACCGAACGGATGCATCCCGCCTTGCAGGCGCAGCTGCTGCGAGCCCAGCAGCGTCGAGCAACATCGAGCCTGCAAGGGATTCAGCAAGGGTTAACGTCATCACAACTGCAGACCCAACCTAGGCCCTCTGCCCAGCCGCCTGCTCCGATGTTTAGCTCTGCTGCTCAGTTTCTTCCTGTTCTGCAGGCATCGTTCGCTCCAAGGCCACCAACAACGGTTCGATGCTGCATTTGCATTGTTAATTTTTGTTAAATTTGTCCCGAAGAAACCTGTCGATGACACCAATGTTTATGACCCATTTGCTGCTGCAGGCTTGGACTTACAGGTCTGTCTTGGGTGTCATTCTGCTGCCGGATTAAGTTTAATCACGAATTCAGAGTGAAAGGCATAATCTCAATGTCATGACTGAATCAAGTACTGCTATAGAGTCTCGCCGTCAGCTTTCCTCTAGGCAGGTCCATGAAGAGCAATTCTTCGTTCGACAAATACAGTTGAAAACGATTCTTCTTGCAATAGGTCATTGAGTTCTCGAACTCAGTATTTGTGCTATTTTCACTGAGGCTTATTCAGCAAAGAAGCGCGGACTCGATGGCGTTTCCGATGGAGTTTGTGAGCTAATAACATTCGCTCTTCAAGAACACCTGGAAGATATCGTCGAACAACTAGTTGCGATTTCGCGCCAAAGGATAGACGAGCAAAAGAATTTGCTCCCGTATTGCATTGATAATCTTTGATGGTGAATTATCTGATTCTTCTTTAGACGCTCAATTCTGTCCGAACCGCACCAACAAATCAAACGCATTCAAAAAATGGAAGGTTCGCTTATTTCCCTTCTGCAATGCTTCAAATTAATCGTTCCTTAAGAGGAAGAGAAACGACGCCTTCAACAGGAGGAGCGAAATCGTATTTTGGAAGAAGCCAGGGTAGAATGAATTCCATTTCGTCAGAATTTGTTACTCGTTTTGAAACATTGCCAGTTGCTTAGAGAGTCCCAAGGAAAGGACGAAGAGATGGATTCAAGGATTGCAGAGCGTCTCAAGAAATTGGAAGAGGAAGAAAAGGAAAGGCAAAAGCTTACTGATATAAATGGTGTGTCCAATGATTAATTCTTTGTATTGAAAAATTGAGTGATTTTGTTTAGATGCTGCTCTTCTTGCAATCGGTGGTGGTGCGGAATTCTCATTCAAGAAAAAAGCTACCCCGACTGCTGCAACATCCACGTTCAAAAACGACTTTAACTTATTTCCCGGAATGCCCTCGTTTTTACCGGTGTCATCGCTTGATATCCGCGATTCATCAAACAAGCGCCAGCTCTCGTTGCAAGACTGTATCCATTATCTTGAACGCGACTATCACAGTACAAAATCCAACCTTCTATTTAGATTATACCAACGTGTTGGTGTAAATCGTCCAAGGCGATGATATTTTGCAAAATCCTTAGCTGAATTAAAGGCCTGTATATTTATCAGTTCCAAATTTACAAGATTCGTTGCAACTGTCTTTAGCTCTGCCTATAGAAAATCCGCAGTTTTTTATGGAATTTTTCAATGACGGAATCGATCGAAGAAAGGCACAAACGTTTAGCTGCCCTGCGAGCTGAAGCCATCAGCGCTGGAGCTGTAGAAGACGACGTGCCTGCTAACGTTGTCGATGAGAGCGACAATGATGAAGCGGTCGAAAATGAGCCCGGCGCCCAAGAATCTGAACTGAAGTTTCTGAATTATCGTCCAAAGGCGAAAGAGCTCGCCGAACTGCATGTTGGAGGAACAGCCGTTCCCAACGTTGAGCAGATGACGGCTGAGATCCGCGAAACCATCCAGAAACCACAAGTATGTTGCAATGTTTACACAATCAAATCTTTCAACATTTCGGCTTTTTAGGAAGAATTGATAAGCATTGCTCCCAAAAAGCCAAATTTGGATCTGAAACGCGATGTTCAAAAGGATTTGGGTATCCTACAGAAGCGAACAAAGGTTGCCATTGCTAAACTCGCACAACAGTTAGCAGAGCAAGAAGAAATCGCAAATGAGAGCTAAGCTGCCCCGTTAAAGTAGAAGGGTAATGCGCAGACAGAGTATCTACATTAACCATAAACAATCGATAAATATGCTATAGCAGTGAGGAAAACAACAGCTTAGTAACGTCCTGGCTGATTGTCAATCTAGGGAAATTCCCCATTTCTTAATACAATGTAAATTATGTTTTTTTTTTCTACAGTATTCAGCAGAATATTGCTTTTGTAAACATACTTTAACCTTGTACATTCGTTAGCTTGCTTGAAAGGAGAGCATTCCGGTTGTATTTCAACACGTGGGTCAGAGTCTTCGAGAAAATCGGAGGCCGAAGAAAAGGCCGCTCTCAAACCCTGTTGGTTGACGACAGCCGAATGGCTGCGTGGTCGGAGCCGGACTGCGCATTACCACAACAAGGGGAGGGGGGCCTCTGATTCGTCATTCGTCACAAAGGTCATTTTCTTTCGTAGTTTGCTGATCGTTTGCAGACTCCTGGACTTCTATAGCAATGTCGCGCAGTCGGTCTAGATCTAGGTCGCCTCGATCTCGTTCGCGCTCTCCCAGGCGCCGTTCCATGTCGCCTCGTGGCGGCCGCAGCCCTGCTCGGGACCGTGGCGAATGCGACGTAATTGAGCTCACTTATGATGAAGTCAGTACTTTGATCATTATAACATTGATCTCATTAATCCTAGGTTGGGTTTGTTCTTGGAAAACTCGGCTCTACAAAGCGGAAAATTGAACGTGTTTCTGGCGCCCGCCTTGATTTACACGAACGTGACCATCGTCTGGAAATCTTCGGATCTCCTCAAGAGCGTCAACGAGCTGCCGAATATACTCGATTTGTGCTTGACCAACGCACTGGAGATGTTCAAATTGACTTGAATATTCCAAGAGACGACCTTTCGGTTGTCGATGTTCCTACCGATACTGTCGGCTTCGTTATGGGACGTGGAGGAGCAGTATTACGTGGGTTGGAGGACGAGTGGGGAACCCTAATGTTTTTCGCTAAGGGACGCGGTCGTAACGGGGACAATCCCACCGAAAAATTGGCTATTTTTGGAAGCCGTCGTGCTCGTCGTGGCGCTGAATTGAAAGTTCTCTCTGCTGTTGAACACAAACATGCAGGATTCTTTTTAAACGAAAACGGAGAGCTGCATAAACCATTAGAGCAGGTTTGCCGCATTGTTGAGGTGTGCTCCCATATCTTCATCTAACGGTGTTTTGCAGCCTGGAGACAATCTCAATGATGGCTGGGGATACAGCACACGTCTGTTGGCTAATGACGAATTTTCTTATGCATTGGGTGCTCGCGGCTCCACTCGGAAGAAGCTGGCGGCTGCTTCCGGAGCTATTCTTGAGTTCGTCGGGTTTTTAGCGATTGCTGCTGGGATGCAGGTACACTTTCATTGCTTACGATTACTGGCTCTTACCATTTTAGGATGAACGCGACCGTGCTATGGACTATCTTGATTGGCTATTGAAACAACGTAAAGGGGGCCCAGTTCCGTTAACTGATATTGATCTAAACCGCGATGATGTAACTATTGTTGACGTTCCTTCGTCTTGTATGGGATTCATTACCGGTCGCAAAGGTCTGCTTCTTGTCCAGCGAAGTCTATATAACTGAGATTTGCTTTCAGGCGAATCACTTCGGAACATCGAACATCGCACAACTACGTTCTGTTTTGGCGATGGCGATAAAGATGAGTCCAAAAATGAATATGAGAAATTGTACATTTTCTCGCATTTGAAGTCTGGGCGCAAGTAGGTTTGCTTTTAATAATTCTGTTCATACCTAAACCTATTCTCTTCAGAAAAGCCGCCCAATTAGTTAAAGATATGATCGAATCAGACCGCCGTCGTGGTGGCTATCGCCACTCTCGGTCACGCTCTCCGAGAGGAGATCGTCGCCGTTCGAAATCGTGGTCTCCTCGTCGCCACTCGCGTTCACGTTCGCCCCGGTACCGAGAATCCCCTCGTTATCGCGAGTCGCCTCGCTATCGCGATGATCGTCGTGATAGCCGTTATTATCGCTACTGAGTGTAAGCTGTCGTCCTTTCTCTTTTCTTTATCGCTCATGTCTAATTCCAGTTTTCATCCGAATCATAAGTACGATTCGTGTCAAACGCATTTGAGACAATTTGGCTTCCGCATCTCTTGGATACAATGAAAATAACGATTCGATGTTGATGTTGACTTGCCTCTTCATTTTGACTTCATGCTCTGGTCGAGATTCAGTTATTAAGTTCACTATTTGGCCTTTGGACCACTAGTAGCTCTGGTCGTGTTCAGTTATTAAGTTCACTATTTGCCCTTTGGTCCACTTGTTGCATTACTGTTTACCTCCACTCTCAGCTTCTTTTTGTTTTCCGCTTCATATCCATGGGTCGGGCGCAATCGTAATTTCTCTATCTCGGCTTTTGGTATGCTGATAGGTGAGTTTCTCGTATTGTAATCTCCTAGAATTCTTCCTGGGGTTGTTTTGGTGCTTCGCTATCATAGTGCAATGTGTCGTATTACAGTAACTACCGTGCTTGATGTTTTCTGTAAGTCTGCCTGTAGGTCAATTAATTAAGCTACTAGTGACGGTGTCGTCGTTCGATACATTCGGCTTTTACTTTGCCATTTGCCCCTGGAAATTACATGTCTCTTTTGTGAAGATTGAATAAAACATGCTTTGTTGTCGGCTTCAACAATTTGCTGATGTAAGCTAGAGTAGACATTCGTTAATTAGCTTAAATTATCTAACGAATAGTGAGCTGACGGCTTGGATCTCTACCAGGAGCTGAGAACCTGCCTTACCGCAGATTGAAGGATTGTTTATTCTTTTCGGAGATGGGATGCAAACAATTTTGACTTGTTCCAATTTATTTATTGAGCGAATTTTGACTTCGGGTATGGTTGGTCTCAAAATCATCGTTTTGGCTTTTTTGGTGGCAGAGCCTCATTGCCAATCCGCTGTTCGAATATCACTATGTATACTAATCAATCATTCATTATATTCAATTTCTTGGTTATATAATTCACAGCTAACTGTTCGGTGATCTCTGGAATCTGGAGTATAGAACAGTCTATCGTAGTCAGTAGTCTCACGGTAGCATAGTGGCGGTGTACAGCAACGTAGTGTCAAATTCTTATACCACTTACATTCTGTATTCACCATGGCCTTGCCATCTTGTCTCAAGTTCTTCTGTCCTTCCACAAAACTGCCGCCTCAGACATGGGGGATGTTTTTCTGCCATTTATCAGTCGCCTCCATTGCTGTCGCTACTGGATTCTGTACGGCTGCTTAATATGGACGAATGCCAAACTTGACTTTTTTTAGATCTATCTTTCGCTATTCACAAAGTGGATGCTGCTGAGCAGCTTGCTCTTTGGGTTGCTGTTGCACTGATAAGTGTACTTTTCCTTTCAGAGTCATTGAAACATCTCGAACATGAAGCCCTTTCGTCCCGTTTGCAGGAATCTCGTGAATTTTTCTCTAAGCTGCGTGGGTTCTCTTTCAAACGAATTGGATTCTCCCAGGAAAGCGTTGAGAAGAATGTTCGCCGCGTGTCGGTATCTATTGCTCATTTCCAAGGACTCACCTTATTCTTTCTGATGTTTGCGTTCCTTTTGCATCGTCTAGCTGTCAAGTTCTCGTCGGAAGTTACAATTGCAGCATCTCTGTCAATTGGAGCTTTCCTGCCCTGGCTAGCGGCTGGTCAATAGCCTAGCCGTTATCATTTTATTTCAACCAATTAATCACGACGTCAATTTTTCGCCAGTACTTTGCACTGCTCCGAGCAAAATGACTTTCCGCTGTCAATTATGGCTTGCTTTATGAAGCATGCCTTCATATCTATCAGATTGGGCAAACATGTCAGGTTCAATTACCTTATAGCATTTATCGTTTTGACACGATAAGCGATTTTCATTGAAATACCGACCAACGCAATCTGCATTGCAAAAATTTTTCTTGGTGATAGGTTCCCGATATGCTTCGTTTAGAAGCAATAGTTTATAGCAGTGGTAACAGGCTGCCCTTTTCGTTGTAACAGTTTCTGCTTCAACCTTAAGTAATTGGAAAGATCTCGTCGCTCCTTCGTCTGGAACGGATTTTTTTTGGCGGCCCCTGAGCCATTGCACTCGGGCTTCTTGGAACAAGCGTCTGCTTTTAGCCTCATCAAAGAATTCGCCATCTCCCGCGTTAGCAATCTCTTTATGATCTTCATTCTGAGTAGTAATTGGGCTCAAGGTAACCTTGCAACTTCTTTTAGGCGAAACTAACGCCTTTGGATGAGCATTGCTGACCAATCGATGAGACTCAGAAAGCATCGGTGTTTTGTTTTTCAAAACTAATGGAGCTTTCTTGTCTGCTTTTTGAAGAATATTTTCTGCTAATTTGCGAATTGATATCGGACGGGAATTTTCCCAAAACAAGCCTTGATTCTTCGCTCGTTTCTGATTGAACTTCAAGCGGGCTTGTTCTTGCATTTTTTGAATCAGAAGTAAGCGTCGTTCCATGTTGAGAGTCTCCTGACGCAGCGAATCTGATAAATTCGCTGTAGCCGGCATTGGGCGCTGACGTTGTGTGGCGGCTTTTGACATAGGCGCAGCTTAAGCGTTCATGACGTACATTCGAATCGTCTGTGATGAGATGTAAATGTGATCTGGATGGGAATCAAACAGGAACAGCAACGACTTATATCTCATGAAGCAGAATTATAACAAAAGCAGAGCGACATCAGATTGTATAATAAAATAATAAGCTAAGAACAATGCAAACAACTAAGAGCTTTATGAACGAACTTCATCTCTATCACAAAACAATCAGTAAATGCCCTGATGCAAAATCTGACCGTACTTAATGGAACGAAGCAAAGTAATGATACCCGATGGCGGGACGCCTCTTTCTAATAGCATCAAGATAGGCACTAGCGCATCGTCTTTGATGTCGACGTCAACAGCTTGGCATAGCTGTTTGAAAAGCGACACTGCCGTCAGCAGAGTCAGTTTAACCACGAAATTGGCAATGTCAGTCGATACCTTGGGCTGGCGTTAGCTGCGACGACACCTCTTCTCCTAACTTCGATGACATCACCCTGAGAGTTGGAGCCACTGACGCCAAAACAACCTTAAATTGTAAATTGTGCGAATTTATTGAAAATGGCCTATTAATGGCTTTGATAGGAGTGCCTTGAAAGACTTTAGTATATCATTTCGTCTGTTTTGTGAACATTTCGTTCCAGCTTTCTCGACTGTTGCCAGGCAGCCTTGCAGTAATGCTCTGCATAGTCGACCTCTGTGAGCGAACCATTCAATGGTTCATGAGCTGGGTAGGCCACCGGGTTGGTAATTAACTCGACCAGCATCATCCTCTGAGCCTCTCGTGGATCGACTTCAGTGATGGCGGCGCGGCCATCATCCTTAGCAGAAGTACTTCGGCTTTGCAAACCGCTCTCAAAAGGATCACTGCGATGGGGCTTGTAATGAGTCGAGGAGTCGAAATGGTCGACTTCCGTTATCTTCCCGTTCAGATTCCAATCGAAACTGTTCGCTTTGGATTCTGAAACAGGCTCGAATTGCGGAATTTCGCTGATGCCAAAAGTAGGCTCGCCACCGCCTTTTCGATGCTCGCTGCTGAAGACTTTAGCCGTTTTTGGGACGCCCCTTTTCACAGGCAGGTCAGGTTCATAGCCATCAAACGGATGGTCGGTTGGTGGTTGGGTGAATTCCATTCTTTGTACTAGTGAGTGGCGGAAGGCGCGTGTACCACTGTTGCATCATGCAAGTCCAGAGTAATGACGAAATTATTTTACTTCATACGATAAGCTTATTAGAAGTTGGCTAAGTCGAAGAATCGGTTTGTAGCTGTCCTGGTAAGAGGGGATCTTTTACTGTGGAGCTAGTTGCTGGTTCATGAATATCACTACACTTCTGAAGGTCCTCCGATATCTGAAGGTTTTCTCGTTCGGCTTTGATGGCTGCAACACGAGCGATTTGTTGATTCTGTCTGGTCTGTGAGTATGTAAAATATATCCTAGCATTATTCAATGCACCTTCTTTTCGGTTTCTTGTTTAGTCCATTCGACAATATCTGTTTGTGTTCGGCTTTGCAGCTGATCGTGGCGCTCCGATATGGCTTTCTCAAGCCATTGAAGTCCTTCGATAATGTTTACATCTGGTGTTGTCCTATTTTCAACATAGGCACTATAATACACAGTTGGAGATTCTCCCTAACCAAATTAAGCGAAACCTACATGCATCCTTGTACGTGATATGGTGTCTGAACGAAGGCTCCCATATCAAGGCTTTTACTGATTTCATCAGCTGTCAAATGGTCAGCTAGATCCTGTTTGTTTGCCAATCTACAACATATTATTATAACAAAAGGCAACTTTGAAAAAGGGCGAACATCAGTATTGGTTTCCCAGCAACTTTAGGATTTCTAACAGCTTCATGCAGAGCGACTTTTGATTCGTCCAGACGCTGCAAATCGGAGGAATCGATGACAAATATAACGCCATGAAGCTGGCCTGATCTTGATAAGGCGAAAATGACATATTTTCAGTTCTGCGAACCTCGTGATAGTAATTGCTCCAGTATTTCCGAATTGACGAACTGCCCCCAAGATCGAAGATCGTCATGCGCATTCGACCGAACGTCGTCGTAAAGCTGCTGAAGCCGAGCGTGGGCGTCACCAGTGCTTGATAATCGCCCGTTATCTGATTAACCACGCTCGACTTCCCTGCATTATCTAACCCAACAACTGCAACTTTAATCTTGGTTCGCCGTCGTATAGGGCAGGAGCTATTACAGATACCCATGGCCTAAAATGGCTCTGTACGATAATCCTGAGACTGCACGATTGGTGTGATGTGCAATTCTTCAAACGGCGAAAAGCAGACGAGATTAGGGTATAAACCATTTGGATTTATTTAGAAACAGGGGAAGGTGTTCTTGATAATCCTCAGACAGCGTTTGCAGGACGCAAGGTCTCAATCTTGAGGGTGTGCACGAACTGGGTTCACACCAGTTATTGAAATAACCGGATCAGATCATGGAATCACACCCCTAAGTTCACAGCTGTTCATCATCAGATCCAGAACACCGAATGTCTAGCCGTTAAAACCGGCCCAAGCGACTCCTAACGGCTAGGCATATGAATGCGACGCCATTCAATGGAAGACAGCTCGTCTATGTCGACCAGCGCCACCATAATCCAAATGGCATCCAATGTCCAACATGCAGACTGACCTGAAAACTGCGGTCACAAGCAAATTCGAACTACCGTAGCGGAGATTGCCTGAATGTTGCCAAGTCGATTATATTAGCGCGGGCTCTCATATACTGAATGCCTAAAATTGTACAGAAATTGCAAATCATCACATCTGGATACCATCTGATTACATTCTGCTTTCAGATTGAGATGAGCTCTTTAACCTGCCAGAATCTTGCATCCGTAAGGCGGTCACGTTTCACAGGCTCGTTTTTGTATCAAATCAGCCAGTATCTAGTAACATCGAATCCGCATACATAATACATCTATCCGGATTCTCTTGCAATCATAGTCACATTGAGAACTGTTTTTCAAGTTGACAATCCATAGTGTATTTCCTGGACTCAGTATATCTGTTCTGAAATGAAAGGCGTGGCGTCGTACTCATTGAGTGAGCGTTCAGATTGGAATGCTATGAGACAGAATTGCCTATATTATCATGTGTTCATCCGCAAATCGACAGTTTCATAAACGATGTCTGTTTTATTCTGGCCTTCAACACATTTTGTCTCATGATCTTCGTAATGAAACACGATTCAGGGATATGCGGTGTCTGTTTGTATTGCGAATGCGACCCCCTGCTATTCCTGTAGGGCTTTCATGTGTTAAATTACAACCAAGGCTGTCTGTGATCGCCTCTTATGCCGCCAACCCAGGACGACTTCTACCGATCATTTCTCAATTGGTCGGCGCCCATCGGCTGCCCACAGCCAGATCCTGAGCTTTTCCGGAATCTAGCCAGAGGCAATGGCGCCCATTTCTTACGGCTTCTTGTAGAGTATGTTCGGCCGCTCGAAACTGTATCTCATGTGCACAACACATTGAGACTTCATTCTGCTAATGCTCCTGACGAGCCAGTACTCGAACAGGTTGCCTGTTTACTCTATATTGCCAGCCTGATTGTCTGATGTTAGTTTAGAATGCTACCGATAAGAAGGATAGCGAAAAGCTGGCATTTCTTAGAAGGTCACATACGGCAACCATCAAGGAAATTGATTATCTAAACCAGAAGCAATCGCAGTTAGAGCGGTCTATCAGAAGACTCTCTACTTCAGCCGTCTTATTAGAGCGTGCTTGCCTTAAAAACAGTCGCGACCAAGTTCAGCCGATTGAAAATCTCACAGAATGCTTTACGTCTATCTCTAAGAGAAAATATGGCTTTTCTGAAAAGAAAACTATTATTTCAATGGGCGACTCCGGTCGTCTGGAGACATCCGATCCGATTCGCTCCACTTTACAAAGATTGTATGAAACCTTTTCCAACGATCATACGAAAACTGTCACAATTCCTTTGCCATTTCCACCGAGTGCTAATCTCGTTGAAATCGCTATCAAAATTTCACGAGACCATCTAGCGCTTTTGCAGCAAAACATCTCGCTTCCAGAAACTGCCGAGCCTGCCAAATCAAATACCCCAGTATCATTGTGTCAGCTTATGCAAGACTCTCGAGATGCTCACATTGACCGTTTCTTCGATGCTTTGGAGAAAATGAATTTAGCGCGAGACGCAAAAAATCGCTGTGAAGGTGCATCGGCTCCAGAATTGTTACGTCGTCAGATTCGGCTTCGCGCGCGTCTGGATTGCTTAAACAAGCACATTAATCGCTGCGAGGAAAATCTTTCCAGAGCTCAAGCGGACTACAAACATCTTCATGATTCTCTCGATGCCATCTCAAAGCTCGATGCCGCACGAGAAAGGCTTCATCAACAACTCGTCACAATAATCAGGGCTAATCGTGAGTTGCGCTCGAAGCTAACACAGAAACAGACACAATGTCGATCGAATGAAACCTTGATCAAATCAGCAATTAAAACCGTCACTGATCGTCGTGCTCGTTTAAAGAACTGCTTCGAAATCGAAACAAAGTCCATCCTGCAATTGTCGGAATCTGATCAGTCATTGATTTCTGATCTGGATGACGTCTTGTGGCAAAATACTGCTGGCAATCTAGGCTTGAACGCCTGTCAGTCCTGTCATCCTCTTTCGATTCTCTTCAGTGTTCGATCATGGTTCGAAAAGTTCTCCGCGCTGCAGATCTCGAATACGGTTGGATCACTGCTACTAGCAGCTGCAAAAAATGTTCAATCTGGTGACGTCGAAGGTTGGTTACTTTTTTTATCTACTAAGGACAAGTAATTTCAATGCCGGTATAGGTTTGAAAATTCGGTGTAGAGACCTGCATGCCAGTTCTGAAAGAACAATGGTCGATTTTAACTCTACTCTGAAATTGCTAGAGAATCTAGACAAAGAATCGGATCATTATCGGGAATTGTTAAGGAATTGGTAAAACCGAATTGCTTTCGTCATCACGAAAGGATCTGAGAAGTTTTCCAGGTGGGAGCAGCCAGCTCAGCACACAGTCCCAGATGAGCAGCGATTAGGCTTAAACATCAGTAGCTGGATACATCGGAGAAGGAAGCTGGTGGCTGAACTTCAACGAGACGTTGGAAGGAGAACAGCTTTGGTGTAAATAAAGCCAGATAGATGTATTTATCTAGAACCCCATCTTGTCTAACAAATCAACACATTCCTGCCTCCAATTGCCCATTATTCTTATCTCGTGTTCGTCGCCGGATTTAGCTCCTTTCGCTACATATAATTCGCCGAACTCTTGTCTGAGAACTGCTTCAAAGGTCGCAAGATCGCCTTCAACCCCTCGAATAACAGTTGCAACAGAGCCTAGCTTGACATCACGCCTACTTCTGTCTTCTAAATACACAGGAAGTGTGCCTAGAACAGTCCTTGAAATCTAGCCCATGCCATCAAAAAGTGAACATGCAAATGTATGGGTTTCAGGCTGCACGTACATGGAAGGGCAACTTGCGCTTGATTTGACTGGATGTGTGTATTAATCGGATGCCCAACCAGCGATGCATCTAGTAGATGGTACAATATGGCTTAACAACACGAGCTCTCAGAAATTCCAACAAAATCCGAGATGTCGACAGAATTCCCGCACACTTCCGGTATTGATGAGCAATTGCCAATTGTAGACGCTCATGCTCATGGCTCCGAAAAATGGATCTAAGAGCAAATCTGTTCCTATTAACTGAAATGGAATTAAGCCAACCTAAGTTGGATTTACGATTTATTAAAAAAATATATTATTTCTTTCGCGATCCACCCTGACTTGAGGCTAGAATTTGCACCATTCGAATAAATATATTCAGAATATTGAAATAAACTGTATACGACTTTTGTATAAAGTCAGGATCCGGATCTTGGTTATATTTGGCCTCTTCAATCATTAGCTGGGTATCATACAAAACCAAGCCACCTAAACGGACCACGTTCAGTAACCACAGAATTCATTTTCGGGAGAAACCAACCGAAGACAGCAAGGCCACCGTAAAGAGAAATCGACTGAGCAATGTTGAAGGCTGCTCTGAACAGCAAATTAAATTGAATCTGAATGCAGTTGAAAAACAGGGTTTACCCTGTTACCGGTAAGAAAACGCCTGCGACTGATGACAGAGCGACAACAGTTAGACCAGCGAACAACGGACCTCCCTACAGATAATTCGGAATAAATGACGATTAGTAATGGGAAACACATTCTCACCAAATAAAGGAATTTAGCCTCCTCAGCGTTGATAGCAATAAGCGAAAGAGAGCCAATGATACCGGCTGTGTATAACCCGGCACGGTAGAGAATAGGTCGAGGAACGAATAACAATGGCGAAAGAGACAATGCGCCAACTGTGGCCATCGAAGCTCCCCATGCTATGTGCTTAAGTATAGGATGCTCCTTATGTGAAAGCGAGCTTGCTAAGAATGTCGTTCCTAAGACAGCTGCTAACGACCCGCCCAGAAACATGATCGGATTCGCATGTAGAATACGAACAGCAATCTAAAAACTGTAAGACGAGCGCTGCTATCGATTAGTCGTACATACGCCTGATCGGAAGGCACCGACAGCAGAGGCAGCTGTGATAGCGAGCCCGCCAGCAACATAGGTGTAGGTTCCTTTCAAGTAATTGTGAACTGAGGGGGTGATAACCGCCTTGGTGCCTGCAGAAACTGATTCATCGTGTTGGTTAAGTGCATGGTTTAATATCAGATATGTTGACAGCATTAAACCGCCAGCGCCCACTATGTACGAATAAGCTACGTAAATACACAATACTACACAAGATAAATTACGAAGGGTGAACGTAGAATTTGCTGGTGATGGTTGAAGAGCCTGAGGCGGATAGCCAAACGCTCTCCGAGTAACGGGGAGTTTCAAGGATTGCTGCCTTAGACCTAAAGTGCCCCTGTAGCAACTTCAAAATCTGCCCACAGCCAACAATGAAGTAGCGGACAGAGACGAGACCAGCCGAGGCATTCCGATTGAACGCTTGATCGGCATTCGGGAGACCATAGCTAATCTAAACTGCATGATGCTTCGCAAGATGGTAAGAAGCTCCAACCCTATATTATTGAAATGGCGACAGAAATTCAATGATCACAGAAAGCAATGATTTTAGGGGCGCGGCCTCTCAGTTAGAAATCTCGAATCGGAATGTTCTCTCGTTGACAAACTCTTCAGACTGAATCAATGATACTTGCAGCTTTCTCTGAAGTTTCCAGTAATAACTGTACCGAAACACAGCGGATCCCCAAAAGTATGACTCAAGAGCTTCCAGAAACATCGTTTAGGTTGAATCGGACAACCGAAGACTGCTCCGCTCATTCGATTTCGATTTTCAAATCTACACACTTATTAGGAGTAGCATTGTGACTCAGAAGCTGTAATGCATCCGATGAGGTATTCAGTCCTTCAGTATGGTGATTAATTTCATTCATGTACCGGTACGACGAAGAGAATGTTACGCAGGCTTTAAGTTGCGCTTGTCCCCTCTTCTGGGTTCTCGTTGAATTCCAGTATCCTTCATTGTGAGCCATTCATAATGGGTACCGAGACTGCTCCAGAGCAGGGTACTTGGCTACCATTAGAATGCAATCCGGAACTGATTTCTGACTATCTATGCAAGCTTGGTATTCAGACGACAGTCGGCCTTTTTGTTTTTTTCGTCTCATACTGATTGCAGGTGTGAAGGAGGACGAGATCCAATGTGCAGACATTTATGGGATAGATCCTGATTTACTGCAAATGGTCCCTAGCGGCGTCGTCGCCGTTCTGACTCTGTTTCCTATATCGGATGCTTCCGAAAAGCATCGTCGTAAAGAGCAAACTGATATTGAGAACAATAAGCTCTGCCAGAATGTTGCATTTACTGTCATTTGCGTTTTCGAATTCATGACCAATGAGCCTTAGGTTCCTGAAAGAGTCTGGTTCACGGAACAGAAAGTCCCAAATGCTTGTGGAACAATCGGGTTGCTGCATGCCGTTTTTAACAATCTTCAACATTTCAGGTGCCAGATGCGTGCCTGTTTTTCATATCATTGCGTGTTAATCGTATTCAAGTTTTCGCCCAGAATCGTTTCTAGATAAATTCTACAACGAAACTCGGAATAAGTCCCCGAGTCAGAAGGCTGAAACTTTATCCGGTAATCGAATGGCTGAACTCATACATCAAGAATTTGCTGGTTCGTACATGGATCGTGATGCACGATTGTTAACTTACCCGATAACAGCTCAAGGGCAATCCGAAGTGCCAGAAAACGTAGAAAACGTCAATCTGCATTTCAATGCATTAGTGTGCGTCGACGGTCGATTAATTGAACTCGACGGTCGTAAGAAGCAACCTATCGACCATGGGTCGACTACTATCCAGAGTTTTCTGCAAGATGCTGCTCAGGTTATCAAGAAATTCATGGAACGGGATCCAGAAAATATCCAATTTTCCATGGTCGCGCTGGTAGCTAACAGTTAGCTCTGAGCTCTTTATTGGTGTCACATTGTTTTAGATTATGTATTATAGCAGCAATAAACAGGTAAAGACAACGTCTGGTTTACAGATGCAATAATCAGAGAAATGTGTTCAACTCAGACCCTAGCAAGGGACAACGCGCTCGCCTGGGTGAAAAAAAATCCTTACCAATCTAATCCGCCTTGGTTCTGGTATGAATTTTACACTATATTAGTAAACGAAAGCATACGAAAAATTCAAAAGATCGCCGAAATGTTGAAGGCAACCTCTGTCAATGCCGTCGATCGTTGCGATTGTCTGTCTGTTATCTGGTCACGGGTTAAAGTCTGTGACAGCGCGAACCACATTGAATCAGTAATCACAGATTCATCATGGAAGGCCAGGCTTTGAGTCATCGTCGCCAGCTTCAGATCCAACTGAAACAGGCCGGTCTTCGCGCTACTGGAAAGGTTCTATAGGATTCTGGATTCGACGTTAGTGATTATAATACAAATCTACAGACGTCCGAGCTTGAAGCGCGCCTAGCTGAATATAACTTGACGAAATCTACTAAGTCAAGTAGGAGAGGCGAGAAGTTGCTGAAAGTATCTTTTTCTCCACATCATAATATTAAGATAATTGAAAATTGCCTGGACAAGTCGGATGGTACTGTTTTAATCCGCATGCCGTTTCGGTGTTGTTTAGGAATTCTTTCAGAAGAGGGAGAATCAAGCGATTTTGATGACACAGAACACATTAATGAGGACCAGAACGAACAAAACGAATGGAGCGGATGGGTTCGAGCAACTTTCGAGAGTATGATACCCCAGATGAGGTGGTTCTGATATTCTTTAATGCGATTGTACATGTTCAGCTTTCTGTCACTATATATTTCGATAAAAGTACAAAGGTGGTTGACTAACTAAACGTTGTCGTGATTTTACAGAAAATCTTGTCCTAACAGCCCTCATGGTTTCTGTGACAGCTTTTCGTTCAGCAATCTCAGACGGACTCGGTCCTTTCTGCCGTTGAACCGATACCAATTGCCTGTTGGTACTCATCTGGGTGACGATATGGTGTAGATCTAAAAGTGTTGGAATCTTTGATTGGCGCCTTTTGTGCTGTACCAAGAAACTGGGATTGGGAGTCTTGTTCCCTGGGGCCTGCTCCTCCTTGCCGGGCTTAGTTTTGCATCTGATATGAGTGGTTTGAGCTTCGTATCTATGAATGGTGTATGGAATATTTATGCTGGTATCTGAAAATGACTTCGTGTCATGTGATGCTTTCTGTTCCTTTGAGACCGCGACCATTGTAAGACTGCTGAAAGAATAAGGATACGATCAATTGGATATCTCGAGATATTACATCATTTCCTGGGGTTCAAGACGTCTTTGAGATATTCTAACACAATGAGAAATAAATTCATATCATATTCGATATAAAGGATGAATGAAATAATCGCGAGCATGATCACGATAATAATGAGGTCAAACTGGGTCCTCGTTCCTATCAGCGGTTCGCTATATTCGTCTGGAATCTGGGTCAAGGCGGCTTCAAATTGCTTCTTGCGCTGCTCCAGATAGGGTCGAAGTCGTGAGCGAACCCATTGTCCACCAACGGAGTCGCTCCTGGTTGAAGTCATCAAATAAATACGTACAGAACCGCAGTGAGCCTCTCACTGTGTTGTGAAAGAGCTGTCACAGATTTTCGAAATCCGGACTCTGAATGTTTGCATTAAGTGTGATACAGCATTATGAGTTTATGATATTATTGTTGGTTAAACAGTTTAGGAGTTTCACAGACGTTGACAGATGTTATCATAGTTCATCACGAAATTGTTCGGGCTGGGATAGTTCTGATAATTCCGAATTTAACTTATCAGCTTCTGCTTGGGAACAGGCCGCAGGAGTCTCAAACTGCATTTCGTAAACGCAGGTGCTGGGTTCGTGAACTGAAACGATCTGGTTCCGCAATCCACAACTCAACTTTACCTAAAAACATTCAACATCAACTTTTGGTTGAATGTCTTACGTACCTGTACAGATCTTTCAGGACCGTTCCAGCATCTCTGCCCGTGATCAAAAAGCCATTCGGAATAACCATTACTCCATGTTTGAAATGAACTGAAACGCAACGTGAATTACCATGCAATGCGAATTCATAAGAATACCCAAGAGATGTGGTCTGGCTCTCAATCTGTGATGCCTCCTTGAACGGGCACAGTTCATAGGTATACTTTTCATGAGTTGTGGTGAAGCATTCTGATTGCAGTGCACGATATGCATCGTTGGGGCCATAATCAATGGATAACATTCTACTAAGGTCATCAACTTCTTTCTCCAGCGAAGTAAGCTGGTTTTCGGCGTCGTTAAAGGCACGGCGAGCCTCTTTCGCAGCTGGAAAAATCATTTAGAGTTTAAATAAGAATCGCTTGTAAAAATGGTCAAATTAGCAGATAATGTGAAAGGTTGGTAAAAACGCCGAAAGCTGTGCATGAAATACACATGCCTTCAGCAGGGGGTTTTTGAGTTCCCTTAAAGAAGTCAACAAGAAAAGGAGGTAACTTGGCGAGCATATTATCAAGAAAAGGAGGCAACTTGGCGAGAATATCACCAAGCATACCTTTAGCTGTCAAGCTTTCAGGTTCGGTAGATTCGGTTTCTACTGTTTGCGAAGATTCGTCTTCTTGAGCGTCTTCAGATCCTTCCTCTTCAGCTTCTGCCGCAACATCAGCACTGGTTTCACCACGCTGATTCTGAGGGGCATATTGTTCCGGATATGGAAAGGATGATTCTGAATTCTGATTTCCTTCAGGCGAATTACCAGAGTAAGCATATTGCTCGGGATAAGGAAATGATGACGAGTGAGATTGCGAATTGGTCTCTGTTTCTTTTTCCTTGGAATCACTTTGGATTTCTTTTTCAGAATCTTTGGTATTTTCGGCTTCAGAGTGACCTTTCTGTGGCTCTTGATTGTCTTTCTCGGCTTTGGCAATTGCATCAGCATTGTCTTTCTCGGCTTTGGCAGCTGCATCAGCTATTTCAACTTGACGTCGAAGATTCTCAAGTTCAGATTTCCTGGCCTCAATGCCCGATTGTAATTCCGCTAATTGTCTTGCTTGTTTGTCCTTCATAGCTGCACCAGAAATCAACAACTTCTGCTTCTCTTTCAATCCTGTTTTTATGGTCGAAGACAGGTTCTCAAGATGCTCCTTAATGGTTTTCCCTTCCTGTTCACATGTGGAAGGACAGCTTCTTAGTACGAGGTATTCGTCGCTGCCATCGCAGCAATCGCATATACCATCATTCACTCTCCAGGATTCGATTCGAGCAGCCTTTGATCCAATGTTCTTGCAAAAAAATGTCCCATTAGAGCAGGCTGAAGTGCCAGGTTCATCTTCCCCTTTGTCAGGGCAATCGCAATACTCATCATTCACTTTGGAAATCGGAATTGAGCCTTTCCCTTGACACGAAATGGTCGATCTCGAATATAGATCGTAAAATACTGGGTCTACACCGAAGCGGGCATCGAGAGAAGCGGACGTTAGGGACGCGACAACTAACAATACGACCGAGACGATCGGATACGACATGATATCAGTTACTTAGATATACGACTATAGACGATATGAGTAATACAACCACCAAACCTCACCAGAGCACCTTGTCTGAAACGTAACCGAGAGTTCACGCACTCTCTGTCTGTATTTCGATCGTTTTCTGAGATTCAGAAAGCACAGATTTCGATATGTTTCAGCGATCAAATCCCATGGTTAATGCTTGGATGGAATCAAACAACGCATGAATCTAGTCGGTTACACCAGTAACTGTATTCTGGGCTTCGGATGGTGCCGGTAATTGTGTATAGCTTTACGTGCACATCCGGAGCGTTATGACTGTTGAACGTCAATCGACGACCTATAGCAGATCCAAAATTGATACCCAAAAGCATGGACAAGGAAGCTTTTTAGTTACCAGCATCTTGTATTTCTATGTAAACTGCCAAATCTTGCACGTTTCTTGCTACCAGAAGTATAAACCCAACGTTATTCCTTCGAAAGCACTTCATACGTTGGTGTAAATGAGACTGTCCAGACGATTAGCAATGTGTTGTGAGGAATTTCCGATCATGAATCTAACTGCCGGTGCCATCCAGTTCGGGTCGCATCATTTGTCTATATCACCGACCTCCCTTTCATCATCCTGAACTCCTTTCAGTCTCTTTCGCTCTCGTTTTACCATGAATACCAGCCGGCCTCACATTTTATCGCTGTACAAACGCATTATCAGACTAGGCAGCAAGTTTCCAAGTATCAAGCGCGACTCGATACTGGCCAGCATCAAAGAAGGTTCCAATGTTAACCGAATCGCGTCATGTCCTTATTTGTTTACAGAATTTAAGAGTAATCGTAATGAAAAAGACCCCAAGAAAATTTCCCAGCAGGTAGCTGTTGCAGAAGATGGCATACAGAAACTGAAGATGTATGTTGATACAGCAGCTGGAGCTGGTAATTTCCAGATCGACTTGAAATAAATTAATAATTCGCTGTGAAGAGCACCAAATGATTAGGTCATGATGATCATCGTATCGTCTCAGAATAGTGAATCATGCTGCTAAGCCGAGCCAAGCCGACGTCTCCAAATTCAGGGCGGCCCGGAACTGGCCCTAGCGGCGCCAAGCCCAAAGATAAACGCCCGACTCTCGAGTCGTTCCTCTCTGCTCGCGATTTTTCCGGGGCAGCTGCGTTGGCTGAATTCTTGGTCCAATCAGGTGATTCTGAACCGACTTGCGGCACGTTAGCCGAGAAGCAAGCCTGGCTGGCCTATATTTACTTTCATCTGCATGATTTCATCAAAGTGTAACCGTTTCTGAGTTTGTAGGAGAATTCTGATTGAAAAATAGAGCCAATCGTATTATAAAACGCTCCTGAAAGACTCTTCATCCAATGCCATGTTCAAACTGTATGCTAGCGCCTGCCAGTTTTACTTAGGAAACTTTGACAAAGCTGTTGAACTCGCGTTATCGGGGCCTGAGTCCAGTCTACAATACCGACTGCTATTTCATTGTGCTCATAAGCTTTCTGATGAAAAAATGTTAGTCGAAAATCATGCCAAGCTGACAGGTAAGCACTACCGATAGGCTCTTCCTGTCCTCTAATCTCCTGCAGCTAACATAGAAGACCAGCTTGCTTTGGCAGCGATCCATTTTCTTAGAGGCCATTACCAAGAAGCTATCGAAATCTACAAACGCCAGTTGCTTGAGCACCGCGAATATTTAGCAATTCATATTTACATTGCTATTTGTTATTACAAGCTCGACTATTATGATGTAAGATAGAATGCTCAAGCCTCTGTTTGTATACTCAGTAACTGTCTAGGTTGCTTTAGAAATTCTCGGCCCTTACATGACTGCAAACCCTGACTCCTCAATAGCTTTGAACCTGAAAGCATGTTCACACTTCCGCTTATGCGATGGAAAAGCAGCGATTCAGCAATTACAACCGTATTTTGAAAAAGCCCAGACATCAGCAACAATTCAGAACACGTTCAGCGCCCATACGTTAATCAATCACAATTTAGTTGTTTTCCGTGCTGGCGAAAATGCTCTGAAAGTGCTACCTCCCATGGTCGATATAGTCCCTGAAGCTCGGCTGAACCTGTGTGTTTATTATTTGAAAGTCGGAGATACACATGAAGCCTACAAATTAATGAAGGATTTTGAACCGACAACCCCTCAAGAGTAAGACGGCTCTTGGGTTCCATATAGCTGCCCTGCTGAAATTCGTGCAATTAGATACATTTTGAAAGGTGTTGCTCAGGCTGCTTTTGGTCAGGCAGCTCAGTCGACTGAAGATCTTCAGCTAGCGCAGCAATACTTCCAGCTGATTGGTGAATCGGATTCCGAACGGGACACGATCCCTGGTCGGCAAGCAATGGCGTCCTGTTATTTCTTATTACAACAGTGGGACGACGTCATTGTTTACTTATCGAGCATTAGCGAGTATTTCAAGACTGATGATAGGTTTGTGTTTGTGTGCCGATTCGGTGATTAATCTCATTTTATGAAGGTTCAATTGGAATTATGGGTTAGCTTTGGCTAAGGCTGGTCGATGGATGGAAGCGGCCCAATCGTTTGCAAACATTCAGAATCCGGTAGATCAATCGACATTTGCTTGTGTCTAAATTGTTCAAGTATCCACAGGCTCGACGAAAGCAATACGATTTCATCGCTTGGTCTGCCCGCATCTATATCAATACAGGACTGTCTACCCAGGCCTGGGAGCTCTACCTCGAAATGGAAACAACGACGAATTCCTTCAATCTGCTTTTATTGATTGCCAATGAATGCTACCGCACTCAAGCCTATTATTACGCTGCCAAAGCATTCGACGTGCTTTGGAAATTGGATCCCATTGCTGAATACTGGGAAGGCAAGCGCGGCGCTTGTTGCGGCGTTCTGCAGCAGATGATTCAAGGCAAAGAGAAGCGCTCGCATCTGGCCGAGATCATCAACCTTTTGAAAAGCAACAATGCTACACCTCAGGCCCAATTTATTGCCCGAGTCATGAATAAGTTCTGGCTCGAAACCAGCGAATACGATATCTAGATAATAAACTTGGAAAATTGTGCACATGCAGCAAATTCATATCTTAACTCCATGGCGCGATACTAGCCGGTTTATTGATGGTCTACTCTCCTGCAGCAAATCAGAGAGTCCAGACACTTCCATTTATGCATGATGGAGGGAATCCCTATCTAAAAAGTCGCGGTCCATATCGCACTTCGTCTGATGGGATGCAAAAAGGGAGACCGGATCGAGGTCGGGGGCGCGGCGGAGGTCAGGGTCAGCGGGCCAAAGGCGTGACACTTCGCGAGCATCGTGCCCGTAAACAGCACCATCGACCAGCCCAGTTGTTCCCCGATCTAGATGAAGATCAAGACGACATTCGACAGCGCTTCGCTCGTCGCCAGCTGAAACCAGGCCCAACAAGGTCGCTTTCAATTGAGGAAGAGGGCGGAGCCGGTACTGCCGTTGACAGAATCGCACTGAGAGAACAGACCCGACGACTTCTAACAGAAACTCGTTTGTGCTAATTGGTATTTTCGGATTAGCGATCTGAATATTCGTTATAGCCGAAGAATGGGATGGCCTTATTCAGCAGGCATTCGATCATATCGCTGCCGACCAGGCGTTGTTGGCTGAATCGCTGCAGTCGTTATTCGCCCTCGATCTCAACGAGCTTGCTGATTCATTGGGTTCCCTTCCCAATCATGTTTATTTGAAACTTCCCGGTGACTATGATGACACTGAAAATAATGTTGACGTTGCAGCTCTTGATGATGATTCTTCTCAATCCCGCGTTGTCATTGAGACGGAAGCTACGGCCAGTGCTTCCGCTACTGAAGTCGTGCCTACAAGTGAACCATCCCAGGCGGCAGCTGTTCCCCTTGTTAGTGCTCCCTTGCCTGCGACGCACGATTCAGATCAGGAACTGGATGATTTGCTGGAATTAGCAAACCGAGATGTTGCTGATAGATCTCTGCAATCCCAAGCTATTGCCGGCGATTCCGATTCCGAAATTGATCGTCTTCTGGATGATTTATAAAGCGTACGTGACTGGCGGAAAGTTTCTTGGAATCTGTGTCATAAAAATGTAAAATTTGCAGGGAACGCTTTGTCTGGCGATGGTATGTCACTTAGGAAGTTTTCGCTCCTACATGTAAGCAATGCTGCGAATTGCAATGTTTGAGGTCGAACATCAGTAAAACCGAAGAGATTCATCGTGAATGCAACCTGAACCAATTCTTGTTGATTCGTCTAAGAAATATAACCGAATAAAGCGTCGAAGGTTTGAGTCACTATTTTAGATGTTACAACTTCCGGTTTCCTCGTGAACCTCAAATCCAAATAATCAGTGAAGTATCTAGATGCCTCCTGGCTTTAGCAATGGAGCGGGTGCTTCATCCTCTCGGCCCCGCCGACGTCGTCGATTGCGAAATTACAACGATTCTTCACAAACTCAGCAGGCTCGATTCGGTAAGATACGCAAAATGCACATTCGTTTGCTCATTCGTCGCAGAGCAAACTTCTGATCAGCAACGCTTAAAAACAGGTCCATCTGCGTGGGAAAACGAACCGACGCAATCCAATCCTCCGAAAGAGCAAGAATCTGCTCAACGGCAACCTGAAGCTTGGCAGAGCACAGCAAGAGATGATCCCAAAGATTCGAAACGTTCACTGGAAAAGAAACCTGCCCAAGAACCCCAGGTTGGACAGTCAAACGAAGCAGCGCCACAAGACCGTCAGATGAAGCGCTGGTGGCACTGGCCAGTGGACGACGGCAATGACATTGATATTGGTGACGATGAACCGGACCGGGAGAATGGCCGTCAAGCAGAGCCAATTCAACCTGAATCGGAGAGATCAGGAAAGGACGTGCCCAATTCAATGCCGGACAATCGTACGGGCGACAACATGGCGCCGGAGAACAATAGCAGCGACAGGGAACCGGCGATAGCCAACGGCACAGCCAAGCCGGCTCCAGCAGGCGATAATGATTGCAATGTAGTTGAGTCGGCGGAAGCATCGCCAGGCGCTCAAGATCATTCTAACGCCGGCGACAATCAGGGTAAGATCTACGAATGGCTTTTTTGCTGGCTGATACGTCGCAGATCAAACTCCCGATCAGCAAAGCATTTTCAGAAACGACCCTACACAGCTCAATCCTTCGAAAGAGCAAAAATCTGCCGAACGGCCATCCCGTGCCTGGCGGAGACCAGCATCAAACAATAAGCCTGTAGGCCCCGATCGTTCGCAGAGACAGACGCCTGTACAGGAATCACAGGTTGGGCAGTCAGTGCCTTCAAATGAAATAGCGCCAGAGGAGCGTCCAAAGAAGCGATGGTGGCAGTGGTCTGACGATGACGACAATCCAGTTGATTTTGACGGCAACGATTTGGATTCCAATCGGGACAGCTACCGACGAGACGATTCTAATGAACGTGGACCAGCAAAGGATGCCTCGGATAATTCAGATCGGCGATCCGTTCCTTTGAATCTATCAGGCAAAGACATTTCGGATGTAACGCCGGTGATTGACAAAATGACGCCGAAGAGTAACAACAGCAACGGCAAGGAATCGCCGACGACGACGATGAATGGTACTGTTGAACCGACTATAGCTGCAAGCGTCGAACGGCGAGCATCTCCACAGGGCATCGGAAATGATTCTGACGCCGTCGACAATCAAGGTCCAATGCAGATCTTTTGAATACTGTTCTGATTGTTAAAGTTTAATTACAGATCGGGCTGACCAAAAGTCATCTCCAGCAAGAGATGAACCTGCAAGCTTCACTCCTTCACAAGATCAGGCTCCTGTACAGAAACCCCAAACTGGGCAGTCTGCAGTGTCAAACGAGGAAAAGCCACAAGACCGTCAGAATAAGGGCTGGTGGAATTGGTCGGCGGATGACGACAACGACGCAGGTTCCAATCCGGACAACGACCGCCGTTCTAAGCCAGTTGAAGCTGAGCCAAAGACTAGCGCCCCAAATCCTCCGAATCTGCGAGCCGTGCCTGTGAATCCATCAGAAGACACCCCAGATGCAACGCCGGTGGATCTTTCTGAACACGATATGACCCCGGAAAATGTCAACAACGGCAAGAAACCGACAACGGTCAATGGTACTACAAAGCCAGCTCTAGCAGGCGATGATGACCCAAATGTAATGGAGTCGACGGATCGCACGCAACGGGCACCGCAAAACGCTCAAGATCTTTCGAACGCCGGGGAAGGTCCGATTCAGTCCTTCAGAAACTTTATTTCTAACACTGAGGTTGATTATCAGATCAGGCGAAACCAGACTCACCAGGTGGATTCAATCTATGGAATTTGTTCGGGGTGATTGCCGATGACGAAGACGATCAAGACGAACAACAGCCTCAAGCCGAGCGGAATCTGGGGTCTGATGTCGCTGACGATGCCGGCAGCATTCCATCCCAGACAGGACCCGATCCTTCTCCTGTTGATGACGCTCCCCAGTCTAACGACAGCAACAACGCGATTGCCGATGACGAAGACGAGCAAGACAAACAACAGCCTCAAGCCGAGCGGAATCTGGGGTCTGATGTCGCTGACGATGCCGGCAGCATTCCATCCCAGACAGGACCCCATCCTTCTCCTGTTGATAACGCTCCCCAGTCTAAAGACAGCAACAACGCGAGCCCTACCTGGGACCAAGACAATGATGATAATGATGATTCTGTAAACGGTGGCCGCGCCCCTCCTGAAAGCCTTCCTTTCGCTCCAATAGCGCCCAGTTCGACTATCGACTCCGGTCGACGTCAGCAGCAGCCCAGATCTCGTCGTGACCGCCAGAGGCCTAAGAAGAAATGGAGCCAGCATCAGTGGATACCATTTGATTCGGAAGATGAACGAGCAGCGGATGCTGATGCCCCGGAATCGCCCCCAACCTCGAATGCACCACAAGCCAGCGACTCACCTATTGACCAATCTGATCAAGACAAGGCTTCTCCGAATCCAGATCGCAATCGGTCTCAAACTGGCACCGCAATTCAGGATAATGGTAACTGCAAATGTCGTATCAATTATGGATGCAAATATCTCACCCAAAATTAGATGTAAGGGCGGCTTCTGATCACAATAATCAACGACGAGATTTTGAGCAATCACGAGATCCAGCGAATGTAGACCCATCTAGCAATGCATCCCCGAGACAACCGATCATGGCGCCTTCCAATGACACGACATCAATCGCACCCAGTGATCCATTCTCGAGAGATTCGATAGCGTCGACATCCGACTCCAGGCCATCGCCAGTCATCCGAGAACCTGAACGTCAGATCCCGGCTGACCGAGCACCACCGACACCAAACTCGGCCATGACCAATGATGTCGTTCTTCCCGATGCCAATCGGAGCTCAAACAGCTCTCGTTCTGGATCACTGTCTGCTAAACGTCGCTCGGTCTTGCCAGATACTGCCAGCCCGACTGATCCAAAGAGTGACCTTTCAGAACGTGCATCGAATCGAAGCTCGATAGCTTCTGCGCTGAACTCACCAGATCAGAGTGACGAATCTTCTCGTCTACCGCCAGGACCGGTTCAGGTCGGCATCTTATCCAACCGTTGGTCATCCATTAATTTTGTACAGGTTCAGGATCGGCAACCAGAACGAAACTCGTCGTCTTCGTCGACTTCAAACGCCGGACCTGATCGAATCGCGTCTTCAACCAGTGCTGTAAGCGTTCGCGTATGTTTCGCTTCAATATCAAGTCACAGCATAATTAATCAAATTCTTGCTCAGTCGAATTCGTTGACAGTTGTGACTCCTAATGATCGCCTACAATCGGTTCATTCTTCCAGTCTGCGAAAGGCTCGTAGGATGTTGTACATGATCGCCCATTCTTATTCTTTTATGTTAGGTTCCTGAACCGATACATCAAGCTGATCGTGAAACACAACAAGCTCCAAATGCCAGCGCTCATGTTGTATGTACTGATAATAGTAATAACCCATGGACTCTAGCTAAAACATTCCAGGATGAAGATATCAGAACAGTTGAATCAGCCATGCCAAAGTTAAACTCTCCAAAAAACAAGACGGAAACGAGTGTGAAGACCGGGTATCTCGTCAAAGGAGTGAATTCAAAAGAAACACAGCGAATGCACCGCAACGCTCATCCAAGCATTCAGAAGCTAAAGGAAATGAAAGCAGGGTCACGAGCCTGTCTTGCTGGAGGGCTTCATGAACTAGAACCATGCCATACGTCTGGCAGGGCACTAGCCTTCGCCATTGCGACGTTTCCGTTGAAGTGGATAATCAAGAACCCATTCAGGAGGTGCATGAAATGCACTACCATTATCAAGGAGGAGGAAAACTCTAACAATTTCTGATCAAATACAAACCACAACGCCTAATAATGTCAGGAAACTTTGCTCAATGCTCTTTTAAACAGCGTCATTTTGTAAACACAACAGAGCTTACAAAAATTTTACAGAACCAAACAAATCAAGATTATCATAACTCCTTGAAATCTGTTGAAAAGCGATGCCTTGGGACATCCATGAAAATTTTCAAGGTCTCATAACGAATTCAGTAGTGATCAAACTGATTCCCAAAGCCAATCTAGGGCCGCCTCGTACCATCAGCCCGAATAACAATGCATAATGTGGGAGAGATAGAACTGATTATATCATGGCAGAGCGCCTTGCATTTTGTGGTCGCCAGAACCTGGTAGCTAAATATCACCTTGATAGTGAGAAAGGGATTGTGGAGCATGTGATTGGCAGCCAGGCGGCCGAAATAAGGCAGGGAGCCTGCTAAGCCGTCTCGCCAGGCTGTCAGGAGACTTCCATCACCGAACGTCCATCACCGACCCCCCTAGACTGACAGCCTTCATTCTGATACTATTTGGTTGTAATAATCCGTTCGGGCACGCATTGCCGTTCAGGCCTCTCTAGCGTTCACAACAACCGATAGAGGCGCGTCGCTCCCTTCAATGGACCAGACCACCCCCATGCAGCTTGATGATACCACAGCAGTCGACGTCTCGGCCACCGCCCGACCCACACCTGTCGATGGTGAGCGAAGCAGCTCTGACATGGTATCAGGGTCGTTAACTATCGATGCAGACCTCACCGATAGGATACAGCGGACTTTGACGCTATTGCAGAATTCAGAACGAATGAACTCGGTCCAGAAACAAATTCTTGTCAAGGTCTAGACTGCCTTGGGCTTGTTCCTAACCCGTTTGCTTACATAATGTGCAGTTGATTGAAACTGGTGATCCAGCGGTGCTGTCTTCGATAAATATCCGTTTTACTGACGACGAAATTGTGGCTGCCCTGGAGAAGATGGCACAGGCTCAATGTGCCGCTGACTACCTGGATTCAAACGTTGACATGGTGTTGTGTTATGAGGTCAAATGGACAGAGTTTCATTTGCTTCGTAGGCACTTCGCCGTATGTATCAGGCTGTCGATAATAAAAAGAAGCAAGCCGCTGCGAAGTCATCGCTCAGGCACATTCGCAAGATTATTGAAAAGGTGCATAAGACGCCGTCAGATATTAAGTCGCGGTCAGGAGCATCGTCTACTGAGTTTTCTGGGCTGACTTTTTTCAGGCGAGTTCTTGTGAGAAATTTCACATTTAAAAAATTCGTATCCGATGTTCAGGGTGCTTTGGACCTCATGTCAGAAATCGGCTTTGCTGCAGTGAACGATGAATGCCTTGAGATGAGCGCTGATGTTGATCTTGAGTTTCTTGCTAGAACAATGGTTAAACTGGAGCAGTCCGCTTTGGTAATTGATGTTTCTCATTTTGATTGTTAATCTGAACAAGAACAGGACATGGATGCCGCTATATCCGATTCGACAACGGATTCTGGGCCTAGAAAACCTTGTTTTGGAAACTGTGGGTTTTTCGGCAATCCAGATACAGAAGGCTTCTGCTCGCTTTGCTACAGGTAGCTCTTTGAAGTAAAGTGTCTGAGCTAAAACTGGTTCAGGCAGAAGCTGGCTGGCAAAGACCCTATTGTTGAAAAATCCGAATGTAGTACAGATGGATGTACTAATTTTGGCAATCCTGCCAAGGAGCGATACTGCAATAAATGTTGGCAAGAGCGCGAAGATAGGAAAAATGGTCAGTTGACTCCACAAAAATCGCTATCAGTTATTGATAACTAGCAGCTGGATGGTCGAACCGTTCATGGTGGCCTGCTTTGCAAAGAGCAAAATTAAAGCTCTACGCCGTGTGGCTGTTTCGGCAAGGTAGTTCGAGCAGGCCAATTCAAAGCGATCTGAGGAAATGCTGGGTCTGTACAAGGAAGATCCCGCTGACGGCAATCGCCTGCCAATGTGGATATGTGTTCTGTTCAAAGCATCGATCAACTCTTGATCACGATTGCACCTACAATTTCCGTCGTGCACACAAGGTCCACTTGCATCAGTTAAATCCACAGATTCAGGGAAAGAAATTTGACAGACTCGACTGAGCCATCAATAAATTTTACTTCGTTAAGTGGTATTTGCCATAATTACTTTTGGCGGTCGCGGCTTAATCTGGGGATGTGACCATGAATTGCTTACTCGGCATTTCTCATCCCATGTCAGCTGAGCTAAAGCTTTTTCTCTATTATTCCATATCAGAATGGTCCAATTTTAAAGTGGCATTTTCAATACGATTTTTCAAGGTCATCTTTATTTCGTTTTGGTTCTTCTGTAGAACCGGTGTGTGATCGTTGAAGGTTTACGGAGACTCGGCAAGCTCGTAAAGGTGGAAGCAGGAGTTTTCTCCCCTGTAAACCTTTAAGCAGATCAGAACCTAGGTAAACATCACAGCATATCTCTGACCCTTTGGCCATATTTCGTAAAGCACTACCGTACTTGGATTCCTAACTCGCTGCAGTTTGTATGAGCCTGGCAACCGAACAACCGAAAAGTCATCGTCCTCTTTCATTTTCGTGTTCACTGCCTAAAATAGCTCAAAATATTGCCTCAGCAACGAGATTCTAAAGTACTTTCACGACGGCGTCGCTACAAATGATCTGCCCACCGTGAGCAGCGCTGCTTATACGAGATGTTAAATGTACATCAGTTCCAGAGTAATCGATCCTATTCGTGATAGAGTTTCTTCTTTTTCGAGGAGTTCCTGTATGAATACCCATCCTTACTCGGAGACCTATATCAGGCCGATTTGGTAATATTCGAACGCTCAAATAACCATATGTACCAGCGAACAATTTGCTTGTCGTTACGACAGCTTCTGCAGAGCCGATGCCCACGCCGTATTCATTGTGTGCGTCATAGCAATTCGCGAGGGACGAAGGCCACTCTGCTTTTAATAAATCGTATTGAGCAGATACGCACCACCTGATTGCATCCAAAGCTGAAAACACGTTGAGTTTAATGACTGTAAAAAGCGGCTCCCAACCTTCAATAAATGCCACGACGAACGCATCTCCTTCGGTTTTCACCTCATATCCATTACATCGACCCAATGCAGATCTAAGAATGTGGTCCTAGAAAAAGTTCAGTGGTTACGGTAATGTTAGCTTAAAAACGCCTGACATGCATTTCAAGGGCCACATTCATGGCTCCTGGTTCACGCTCCCACAGCATTGTGGAGCCTTGAACGTCGCTGACTACCAATGTGATCTTTGACAATTCAGCACTCCGTTCAACACGTATTCAGTTAGAGTACCTGGGTTACTTGTGAGTTCTCGAATGACTGGTCAGGTATTGATTTAGGGGCAATGGATACTTCTATGGACCCGTTCTCTTCCTATAAACAATATCGAACTTGATCAACAAATTCGAAGGCAAACGGACCTCGATGGCGGCGTTGATTGCCCATATCCAATCTTCTCTTGTTTTTTCTGAATCCGAGGCTAGATGATACGATTTGCATCCATCTCTGATAGTAAAGCGGAATGGGAATCCATTTTGGGACAATGCCCCTATTCCACTTCCATTTACTGTAACAGCACATCAATGTAAGTAATAAATCGTCGGTGGCTGTTTGTCAGTTCTTCAACTACCTGCGATAGTTGCACAGGCCACGTCCAGCACAGCCTCTGCATGGAACGACCTTAATCCGATTTCCTGTTCCACATCCATATCAAAATATGCACCTAAACATCGTCTTCAGTAGACAATCAGATAAAGTTGCAATTAGAACATGTT
Organism: Polymyxa betae; assembly: GCA_003693705.1. Lineage (NCBI taxonomy): Eukaryota > Endomyxa > Phytomyxea > Plasmodiophorida > Plasmodiophoridae > Polymyxa > Polymyxa betae. The sequence continues at coordinate 170,090 of RBZT01000588.1, forward strand.
TGCGATTGTAAGACGAAGTAATATCGGCGCCAGATTTTCTCCCCATGATCCTGAAATCCTAATCAGCAGAACTGTCCATGTAAATTAAATGGAGTGGAGTACTTGCTTAAAAAGCCATCCATCTTTACTGCCGTTGTCAGGCATGTTGCCTAGGTCTTGCAGAGCGTCTTTCCAATTTGCAAGCTCATCCTTGTCACTGGACCCCAAACGGATGACTTTCTTTAACTTATCGTTGAATACAGAGAAGCAAAATTTCGGGGGTTCCTCTCTTCCTGGATTAAGTTAAAAGCATGAATACTAAATGCCGTTGAAACCCCAACCTTTCAAACTAAATGTGTGACCACTGCTATCAGACAGCGTCAGCGCTGAGGTATCGCTCTCGATCTCGTTGCCAAGCTCGACATCAGAAGCATCAAAAGCACCTTTATGTTTTGCTTTAAGAAAGAGGAGCGACCTTGGTTTGAGCAATGTAAAATATTGTTGCCAAGTAGAATCATTTTCATAAGTCAACCATCCACTTTTCGTAACCGAGTCAACCTCCGAAGTCTTTGAATGAAATAGAGTTTTCAGATTATGTTTAATCCAATTCGCAGTAGTTGATTTTGGATGGAAGACTTTTTCAGGATGGGTCGATGATCTCTGTGGCAAAGATTGAATAGTTTAGAGCAGCGTCACATGTTAACCAACCCGTTTAATTAGCTCAGGTGCTGAGTTCTTCCACTCTGTCTTAGTTAACACGTACGAGGTCAGGCTGCTGTCCTCGCTTATACACACTTCAAACTTTCTGTTTGTCAACCGCTCGTAATAGGTTCCAGTTACTTCTACCACTCCTAGACGATTATCTACAATATAATGATAATCATAGCCATCTGTAAACATTTTGGTTTGCTTGCTTAGCCGCTGCGCAAAAGCGAATTGTTACCTTGTATCTGGAATACGATCTCGTTTGAATTCCGCGCGATTACCATTCCGCGAAGATGCTCGATAGGGATTCGGCGTCGAAAGCTAGCATATGAATCTTTTTTAAGATTATACAATGCTTTATCAGTAATAAGCAGGACTCGAGACTGTCTCCGTTTCATTGGATTGATCTTAAAAGCCATGGCCGCGAACTTCACTGTCTCGACAGCCTGCTCACCATTCTCCAAACATAGCTGATCCAGCAACGCCAGTAGGTTGGGGTTCATACCTAGCTGGAGATGGTCATACACCGGTAGATTATTACCTACCGGGCTCGTCATGCAGACAAAAGTGAAGAGAGGAACGATGAGCACTAAACCGAAAGGCCTCTACAGTTCTGGAATCTGTATCGTATAGACGGGGAGAATGTCGTCACATTTAACATTGTCCAACTACAGTATGCGGACAAGCCGGTGATACGATTACTTCTAGAATATCCAGCAGCAAACGATACGTATTTATTTATTATGTGCAGGATCAGGATTTGATAAATGGTTTATTGCCGGGAAATGATCGAGCCATTAACTTTGGAGACTTGGGGGCTGATTTCGCTTTTTTCTTGGACCCGGACCCAAGACTTCCGCTTGCTCCTTCTAATGCGGCTTCTGCGCTAGAATCTAATCCTTTACCAGATAAAGCGTTTTCTCCCAGTTCCGTTACGGTTTCATCAACGTCACCGTATGCAGGCACGTACGGGATTCCTTTTATTCCTTGCCGGGTTAGAGCTGACTCATCTTGGTCCTACACCATGAGTTGTGAAAAGCTGTTGTCATTTTAGGCGTTTTAATTACTTTGGTGGCTTCGTCTACACTTTGTTTGAGTGTTAGTATCGACGTTTCAAATGCCCCCAGAACTTGGTTAAATTTCTCTGCTGTCCAGGTAGTTCCTGATTCGAGCCATGATTCATCAAAGTCACTTCCCTGCAGCAATATTCCATCAGTCATCCAGCTCACTGGAAACCCGTACGGATGCACTCACAATGACTTTAGCGACTACATGCAATAAACCGGAAATACCCTCCTGCAGTAGGGCCATACGTTGAGTCGCCTTGTCTGCTTGGATTTTGGTTTTATCGGCCCGAGCGCATGTCTCTCTAAACTTCTCCTGCAATTGGTCGACATCTCGCCATCGACTATTGGTAAAGTTGCTCTTCTCCTCCTCGAGGCGCTGCAGAAGATCATTCTGTAAACAATTTGAGACAACAGGACATGTCAGGCATTATTTTCAATTGACCTTCTTTTGTTGTGTTGCTTCTAATAATTTGGTTTTTTCTTGAATCTCCTTCTCAAGATCAAGCTTAATTTCCTCTTTGAGATAAAACTTATTGATGATATCATCTGGCTTCTCAAATCCAGTGGCCGCTGCAATCCTCTGGAGAGTCTCTTTCTGTTCCGTTATCTGAGCGTTTAGCCCATCCAGAACTTTATGCAAATCATTTGCTTGGTTCTCTTTAGCACGGATTTTTCCCAACATCCTTTCGATTTTTGAATTGAATTTGTCGATAGTCTGTAGTGAAAAATATCAACATTTAGAGAAGGCAGTCAAGACAACCCAACCTTGTTTTCGCGATCAGCTTTTTGGAGCTGACGTTTTTTACGCTGGGCCTTTAATACTGTGAGCACATTTTGGAAACTTTGAAGTTGATCAACGGCAAATTGATGAAAGGAAATAATTTCGCTCTGGAATTGCTCGAACTCATGAGCCGCCTGCTCCTGCTCGATTTGGGCCTGATTTTTTAAGGTATTCATTTTCCGATACAGAGCATTGATTTCCGCTCTGTTAAGGATTGGTAAATTATAGGAAATGTAGCATTTTCATCGAACCTTTGCTTCCGTAAGGCCTCCATCTGGAAGAAACGATCGAGCTCCTCTTCTTTGAGATGAGCAATATTCAACTCGTAGTTCTTACGGTTCTCTTCCGTTTCATTGATCTTGATCGTAACGGTGTCCAGTTGCATCTCGAGACCTTTTAATCTTTCTTCATACTGAGCTTGAGCGGTTTCCATCGCTCTTGTGGACGTCGTTATATACTGCAACTTCAAGTCAGCTGTTGCCTCTTGATCAGTGATTTATAGATCAACCTGAACTTCTCGTTGAAGGCGATGGAGCAAGGACTGCTTCTCAACGACTTTCGAACGTTGAGCATCATATTCTTTTCTTAATGCACAAACAATTGCAAAAGTATTTCTGATATGGGCATCGGAGTCAGATTCGTGTCTCTCGGTTAAAGCCGATGTCATTCTTGTTACCTAACACCACTTTTACAAACCGAAAACACACACACTGTTACAACCCACCATCTGTGCAGATTCGCGAAGAAACAGAGTCCGAGCAGACGGAAGAGCTGGAACAAGTGGAGAATCAGCCGCTTGTGGACTGGAATTTGCTGAAGGTCCTAGACGAAATGGATCAGCAATCAAACGTGATGATAATGCGATTTCATACTATCTGTATGGGGAATTAGGGGTAATGAAGCCCCATCTGCAATTTGCCTGGCTTCATTTCGTGAAGACAGCAATGCTACCAATTGCTTGCTAAAGACAAAATCAACAATGGCTAGCCGTTAATCGCAAACTCAACGAGGCAGGGCAGAAAACAGGGTGAATTATTCCTAAAAGAAAAACAGCATAATGAACGACCTCAAAATTTTGCTGCGTTTCTGCCTAGATCTCTGCTGTTGCTCAGAAACTGTTATTATGTGCTTGCCAGGAGCACTGTTTGCCCCTTGCAAACTGCTGTCGAGCTCAGGTGGACCTTCTTGCGCAGGCCTTAAGGCTGGAGATTCCCGGATGCGTCTTAGGTTGTGCACAGATTCAACCTGTTCTGATATCTCTGCTGTCATGCTTTGCCTGGTTTGAATACTCTCAAGCTGAGCCCTTGTATCTCTGACTTCTTCTTCTTTTGTTTGTTCTCGTGTCTGCTCATCTTGTAAGCATTGTCAAGACTGTGCAAAGGGGCATACCTTCTGCCTCGATTTCGTCCATTGCAGCATCTCTTCTTTTATCTTACCCAATTCTTTCTTTCCCAGCCCATAATTCGTTTTCTTCAGATACCGTAACTTTAAAATTTGTTCCTGTTTCTGTCCAAGAAACCATTCGTGGACATCGTGGCCAAGCGAAGTCCATTTCACGCTTGTCAACGCAACACTGTGATGCTCTCCACATTGGATCATTCCAACGACTGACCCCAGAATGTGCTCGACAACGCGAGGAAAGAGAAGGTTGTCGTCGGTGTCTTGCCCTATTGACGACAAAAACACCATAAATAACTTCAATCTAGGCGTTCATAAAAGTTAAATCCAGACCTAGTTGACCGTTGTCATTGTTTCCCCAAGAATAGATAGCGCCGAAGTTAGTTAATGCAAGAGAATGGTATCGACCAGCTGCAACCTAAACGATGTAAGCACAATAGGCGAATTTGTCAATAATAGGCAGCGTTACCTGAACAATATCCTTCGAAGCAATAATCAATCGGGGCACAGAGAGGTTCCCGCGAACACCATGCCCTAATTGGCCGTACTCTCCAGCCCCAACAGTATATACCTAAAATCATTAGTGAAATTGTCACCACTGAATATCAGTGCAACGCTACCTCGCCTCTGGCGCTGAGAGCGACAATGTGGCTTTGCCCACAAGACACTTGAGATATTCGTGTGGAAAAGCTAAACTTCCTTGGAAGGTACATGAAATTATGATCTATGTTTTGATAGAAATATTCTCCAAAGCCACAGACATAAAGCTCGCCCGATTCCGTGATCATGCAAGTAAATATGGCACCACAGCGTACTGAAACGATTCTTGCTGTAGACAGCGTTTGAATTATTATCGGCCGTAACTGATCAGATTGATCGCCGTGCCCCAGCTGGCCATGCTCGCCGCATCCAAACGAATACACCTTCCCGTTGCCTGAAGGCACATTCATTTTGAATCTTAAGCTGACGGCTCCTGGTTACGAGAAAGGGCAACAGAATGTTTGTCTCCACATGCAATTTGGACGAATTCAACGCTTCGTTCTGTATCGATTAACTTCGGGATCTTCACCATTTGACGATCACCATGCCCAGTTTGACCGTATCTGGAAAATCCCCACGACCATAGTTTTCCTTTATCAGTGAGCACAATCTACAGATAGGTTGAGCCCAATGTCGAAACTGTAGCTATTTTCGTACTGTATGTGATTGGCCGCATGCCACAGCCATGACGAAAGCTGTCAGCGCCCTTACAGCCCTCGGCGTCGGTTGATTGACGAACCCTTCATGTACCTGGCCCAGCTGGCCCATACGCCCATCTCCCCAGGTGAACACTTGTCCTTCATCTGCGACACATTTAAATGTCCAATGGCCCGCCCGCCACCTTCCTTACCAGAGACAGCAGCTGTATGTAAGCCGCCGCAAGCCACTTGTCTTATAGCAACATTCTCAGGAAACGCTACATACTGGGGGACCGACGCGTATTTCTTCTGCCCTCGCATGAACTTCCTGCCAAGCTGCCCATGGTAGCCAGCTCCCCACGTATAGACATAGGTGCCCCCTGATGAGTCTATATCTCATTCATTATCATATGGTTTTTTTGTTCAAAGGGTGTCAACATACCGATTGTCTTGCGCGATCCCGGGTCCACATGATCAGCGATTTTCCGAAGACTATCGAAGATCAGCTGCCTGCGCTTGAGTTCTGGCGCCGGACCAAAGTCGACGGATTCTTTCTGGGTTGGTTCGTCTTTAACGCGTTCGAACGCGTTCGCCATAATTGGCTGCTCCTGGCTTTAACCCAGCGGAGCCCGATTTCAAGAATCAAGATGGATCGTTCTGGTGGTACACATTTGATTAGTGTGAAAAATCGGTAGTTGTTCATAGCAAACTGATTGCCGAGATTTATTATGGATTCTGCAAAAGAGTTATCGGCTGCAACCACTGCAGTGAATGCCTTTGCCATCGACGAAGTATTTGGAATTATTGACAGTTCAGCAAGCGGAAGAATCGACGCTGACAGTAACGATCATGCACATTGTAGCAAAACCCCATAGTGCGCTGACTAGGCTTAGATCTGCTACCAATCTTAAACCGAGCGGGCCTGAATTTAACCCGGAAATCAGTCCAAGACATGATGAATGCGAGCTTTGGAACTGGTACGTTGACTCCGGTTGCTTTCAAGAGGATCCTGGAGCAATCTACTGTCATACCGGTAGCTTTAATTCTTTTCGCTTTTTGTATCAAGTTAATTACTGGGTAGGCAGACCAAGACAAAGAAGCGGCCGATCTACTATGGGCATTACAACAGGTTTTGACACTATGACAACGATAACTTAATTCTACTGAACTTACTGTTCTAAGATCAGTATACCTGGTTCAGAGCTTGTGAAGATTAAGACCATACAGCAGTATCTTCAAGCATTTGGTCTGGATCTTCCTAAGGCACAATTTGATCGGATATTTGCCGGACTTCACATCGAAAACGATGGGACCGTGGAGTATCGGGAGCTGATCGATCATCTTCTCAGTAATCGAACATACCTTAAGAAATAGCAACCAAATTCTGCAAATACGACTTGCATGTCCGCTTACTGAAATCCGCGAAAATTAAATAAGCTGATCCAGCTCGGCAACAAATCGATCGCGAACGATGCTTTAACACTTTTACTCAACCTAGTTTATTTAGATAAAAAATATTCTTCTTAAACATTGAATAAATAAGTTGCTTATTACGGTTCTGTAAATAAATACTATACAGCGAACAGCACTGTAGGATTCGAACAAGAGCTGTTTAGCGGTAGTTCCAGCTTCTTCTTGGAGGCCCAGTCCGGAACAGTTTTCGCTGCAGTTGAAGGCGTGACGATACTCAGATTATAAAGTAATATTCCGATCATAGCGATACAAACGCCGACGACATTTGTTAGCTGAATCGGATTCCCGAAAAGAATTACAGCAGAGCAGATCAAGATGAGTCTTCGAAAAACATCGGCAATTGAATATCCTGCAGAAAGCCTTACAATCAACGGATCAACAGGATAACGAATAGCTAACCTAACGAGCCCAGCGCTCCGATAGCAGCGTAGCTGAATCGAAGTTCAGCGAAATAATTCAATCCGCCAAGCGTGAGCAGAACAAACGGGCTTTGCCCGGAAGTGGCTAGCACATCAGTTGCATTAACATCGCTTTGAAATCGGACCACAGCGCTAGACAACAAGCAAATGGCCCCCAATAACATAGCCGAAAGACCAGCAGTGAAAACCTGAAGCTGCATCGGAGACACGGTTTCTTGCATAAGAATGCTCTTGGCGCGTATATTGAAAAACGTCTGATTCCAAGCGGAAAATATACCCAGCATGAAACCGATAGGGTGAAAACCCAGCTCTTGAGAGATCACATTTAGCAGCGGATTTCCGCACAAAGAAAACATCTTCCTACCTGAGGCTGAAGCCAGGCCAACGCCTCCAACAACAGCAATAAGCGAAAACTGGGTTAGGAATGAGAACCTCTTTTTATGAAGCAACCAGCATACTAAAGATGTCCACAGAGGTACTATGGCACGATTCAGAATATTCCCGATTCTACCTGATATGGCCTACTGGTAGATTTGATCGTATTCAGGAAAGAAACAGGGATATAAAGCATGGCTGAATTATACGATATACTCATGAATGTCATGGCAATCGATAACGGCACGATGGACCGAAAATGCATTCCTGCTTTGGGTTTGGCAAGAGAGCCAGAGGATTTCGCCGGCGCCGAGCGAGTTGAAAATAAGACAATCGCCTAGAAAACACTTGAAAATCGATCCTCAGCAGTAATGACAGCAGGACGCACGCCTGCAATGCTAACAAATAATTGCTGGAATAGAGACAAACTGACTGCACTCCCCAAATACTTTAATTGAACCTATCCACATTTTCAGTTCAGATCCAATGCAGAAGAACCACAGTTCGCTGACATAACTCAATTTGGAAGAAATAATGCTGGATGTATACCAGAGGGCAATTAGCAAGGCATTCGCCGACTACATTGGAAGGCCACTTATCACCCTAAAAGCCAGCGGAGCAGTGGTGTCTACCTTTTTGGGCGATTGCTCTGCGGATTCGACATCGTCCGCTTTGGGCTTCATCTAGGAATAGACCAAGCAGCGCTGGGCTAATCGCTATAGCTGCCCATATCAGCAACAACCATAGAATCCTGTGACAATACGGCCATTCTGAATCCGAATCGGGGCAATCCGTAACAGCAAACAAGGTCGAATCATCTTTCTAGCGGGCGATTTCGTTGATTGTATTCAACAAACTAGGCGATTCCATTTGAATATGGAGTTTTAGCGTAGGGGTGCGAGATGGCTTCTTGCATTTGCGAATTCACTTTGCCCGGAACTGCCTGGCTGCAATCTAAAGGAAAAACGGCCGATTCAGAAATGGGAACGGCTGCTTTGGGTTATATTGATGATTTCATTTTTTTTTGAAGTGTATGCAAGGCCTAGCCTCAGCTAAACGTTGTGCTGGGTGGTCTAGGCGTCGGAACATCGATTTTACAAAAAAAAAATTTTGATGGCGGTTATTACATGGCACGAAATAATTTGCACTTGGTTCTTCGTAGTCAATTCTTAAGAATACATTATAAGATGAAGCGATGTCTTTCATCAGCAATTGGATTCCAGACCTGGTCAAGGAATCGCAGCGATTACCGAGCTGGACTCATAGATCATGATCTGAATGCTATGACAGCCATTTGTCGAGATCAAGCAATGTGTGCTGGGACACAGAATCCTGTTCCTCTCACCAATGAGGCTAAACAAACTGTAACAAATTCGGGCCCACGATGGACAAGAAGCGAATTGAATTTTTAAAGACTGGTGTGCACTTGACAGCAAACAGGAGCGACGTTTGCATGTCGTGTTTGCCTCTAGCAAATGCTCATTTCTGGATTGACTACAGGAAGCCAACTACAGAAGCTATGCTGTTTGTTGGCACGGCTGGAGATCTGGTGAAGGAGGATACCCAGAGATTCTACCCAGAACAACTAAATGACCTGTTCCAAGGATTGTAAGGAATGGGAAATGGCATTTTGTTAACTCGCTGGGCGAAAGGATATACGATATAGATCTGTACGTCGAGGCCTGCACAGTTACCGAAGGGGCTGAAGCACAACGTGGTTTTACATTCGTGAACGAAGCCATACGACGATCGGTCATCAGTCAGGAAAGATCCGCTTTGGACGAAAGACCAGCTGCTGTATCTAAGGCTGAGTCTATTTATTGTATTTTGAAGCCTGTGATTGTATAATGTCAAGGTGTGCTGATCAGCAAGATGCTCATACACCACATCATTTTGCAAAGCATCATAATAATAATACCTTTTACCTTTGCTACTCACAAGGCGAGGAATTTCCCGACTATTTGCCCCGAAACGTCCTGTTGGCAGATCGAAATGATGACAAATTGTCAGTTTTCGTATGAAAAACTGTTATCGAAATGAAATTGCTGCCGATGAGATCGTGAATATGACAACTAACGTTTTCTTCGACTGAATTCATATGTGGTGGATAACAGGGCAATCGTTCGTACCCTGCACGCTAAAATCTCGTTGCTGTCAACATACAGAAAAGGTGATTATAAATCATTTGGATATGAAGGAGGTGAATGTATCGGCTCCAAGTGGAACAGCGATTCTGGCCTTGGTATTCAGGTTACTAGAGCATTACCTGCACCAATGCATGAACAAGCACGAAATCTGAGAGAACGAGAGAGATTTCTTCTAAATTTGCCTCTCTTGAAGACTTTTTTTTTGAAATTAATGATGTTCAGATATGCTTCACTCAGGATTAACTTACTCTATCGTCAATCGTTATTCAGACAATCGTCAATCATTAAAATGATTTCCGTTGATGCGAAGTGGAATTGATATCTGTTCTCCATGTAAAGATGATATATTTTCATTTTCTGCTAGCGGGCCCGAATGACAATCTTCAAGAGAAATTCGTTATCGGAAGAGCATTTTCTCAGCCGCGCTTTGGCAATAGGGCTGTTAGGTCTGACCAGGTTCCTGTAATTGCCAGGAAACAGCGCAATTCATTTTCAATGATGTCGCATAGGATTCAGCGTCTGCCTCCAGAAGTTGTCAATCGAATCGCGGCAGGGGAGGTCATCCAGCGGCCGTCGTCGGCGCTTAAAGAACGTCTGTAGGAGATGAGGGATTTTGTTTGAAGAATCTCCTGACCATCCGAGTATAGTCATTGAGAACAGCATCGATGCTGGAGCCACTCGAATCAATATCGCTCTTGGCCAGTCTGGGTTGAAGCTTCTATCGATTACAGATAACGGTTCAGGAATCGCTGTGGTCTGATTGGCTTGCCTTTTTGTTTTCATGGTTGACTTAAGCATTTGAATAGGACGACTTTCCGATTCTTTGCGAGCGGTTCACAACGAGTAAGCTGCGAGAATATAAAGATTTGGAATCGATCGAGACGTTTGGATTTCGTGGCGAAGCGCTCGCTTCCATTAGCCACGTCGCTCATATATCTGTGATGTCGAAAACAGCCGATGCGAAAACCGCTTTCAAAGCGACATTTCTGGACGGAAGAATCTGTGATCAGCCTCAGCCCTGTGCTGGCCTTCAAGGCACCCAGATCGTTATCGAAGATCTGTTTTATAATATCGTACGTGTTTACGAGAAGATTAACTTATTGACACATGCTCACGCTCTGCAGCCAATGCGTCTCAATGCGTTGAAGAACCTGAATGATGAATACAATCGTTGCTTGACAACATTATCGCACTTTGCCGTTCATTTCTACAAAGTTGCATTTTCCGTAAAAAAGCAAGGCAAGACGAAATGCGATTTGAACACAACAGGAAAGGCTTCCCAGCAGGATGTTATTCGTTTGCTCTTCGGACAGGTAGCAGGTTTTAGGTCCTGCGTTCTTTTTGTTGTAATTTATGCTTTTATAGGCGATAGCCAAAGAATTGCTTCCAGTATCTGGTTCAGAACCGGGGTCACAAGCAAATCTGAAACTCAGTGGTCTGGTGACAAACGTGAATTTTAATGTGAAGACTTTCACGTTAATTCTTTTTGTCAATCAACGTCTCGTCGAATGCACAGCAATTCGAAAAACAGTCGAATCTGTATATGCACCGTTTTTACCGAAAGGTTCCCATCCCTTCGTATATCTAGATCTGCGAATTCCTGTAATGAGAAAGTTCAATTCTCAATCGTATTTATCAATGACTTACACTAACAGCCACATACTGTTGATGTCAATGTACATCCCACAAAGCGAGAGGTCGGTCTGTTGTACGAAGCCGAGATTGTCGAGCTGTTGCAGAAATGGCTCCAAAGCTCGTTGTCTGCCAGTAACAAAAGCAGAACTTATGTCGTGCAATCTGTTGTCCAAGCTCCAATAGAAGTTTCTGCTGTCGCTCAAATTGCTAAAAAAGGCATATTTGTTATGCCCTGCCTTTTCTCTTAGCGTTCTGAAACATCGTATAGTTACTAATCCAAGCCAGGCAGTACGAACAGATTTTCGTGCACCTGCTGGCCGACTTGCTGCGTATTTGTCCCATCCAAAGATGATGACCCTATCTGGCCCTAAACAGACAGAAGTTGAGGAGGTGGGAGATGGAACCACCTGCGATTTGGCAAGTGTTCGTGAGCTGCTGGATGATGTAAGATTAGAGCGTCTTTCTTATTGGTCTGTGTCAGCTTCGTACAGATCAGAATAAGCTGTAGTGAGACACTCTCCCATGTCTTCAAGACCTATGTATTCGTTGGTTGTATCGACGATCATTTTGCGCTTATTCAAAGTGGCACCAAACTGTTCGTTGTTAATGTCCCTGTAGTCAGGTATGGATTATGGTTATGTTTGTGGCCGCTGTCAACGATTTGGTAATTGTAGCAACTGCTTCTTCTATGAGCGCTGTTTGCGAAGTTTTTCGAGGCTGCCCAAGTTTCGGTTGCAATCTCAGCCCAGGATTTCAATTTGCAACTTGTGCCGAATTGCTCTGGATGACCCCAATTCTGGCTGGACTCCTGAAGATGGCGATAAAGAAGAAATCGCCACTCACATCACGAATGTCTTCATCAGTCAGCGTCAGATGCTGAATGAGTATTTCTCCATTGCCGTCTCTGAGAATGGTGATCTACTTGCATTACCTCAGGTTTGCTCATCGAAGTAACTATTTACGCTTATCATTATTACTTGCTAGATTCTTCGTCAGTATGTCCCACCGCTTGCCCTTCTTCCGATGTTTGTTTTACGTTGTGGTTCTGAGGTATCTTCTTTCTGTTTTAAGCAACATTCGGGATTGAGACAGTAAGTCAGGTCGACTGGAGGACAGAAAAGGAATGTTTTCGAGATTTGTCTCAAGAGTTAGCTCGGCTGTATCAGGTTCATCCGGGAATGTATATCGATTCTGTAGCTCAGGCCAACAAGCCATCTCTACAATGGATTACAGAGCATGTTCTGATGTCAGCGTTCCAGAATGGATTCGTTCCACCAAAACATCTAATTGACAGCGGAGCCATTCTGCAAATTGCTTCGTGTGAAAGCTTATATAAAGTATTTGAGCGGTGTTGAAACTCAGCTAGAACAAATAGAATATGGAAAACAATTTAATCAATGTTGTAAGTTTACTCCTCACCCGTAATGAAAAGCGTTCGATTTGATCCACCGTACTGAATAAGATTTAATGCTAAGTTGCACTGAAGGTTATTCCTGAATGGGAGCCTGTTCATCGACAGCAATTTCGGATGCTGGCGGTGCTAGAAAAATCTTGGTGGAACAAAACCGCCAACATCAGGCAGCTAAAAATTCCAAAGAAATCGATGTTCAGGTGGAAAAGGCATATTTACAGGAATCTAGTATCAATAAGCTGCTGCTGCTCGGAGCAGGTTGGGCCCGATTTGAATGAAATTTCTTCATCGATATCATTGTTTTCAGGGGAATCTGGAAAGTCGACACTCTACCGACAAATGAAACGCATTTATGGAGCAGGATTCTCGAAGCAAGAGATCGAATTCTTTAAACAGGCGATTCTGTCGAATACAATTCGGTTTATGGCTACTCTACTAGATGCAGCCGATCAATTTCAGAATCAGATTGACGTTCCTCTAAATGTATTCTATTGTGATTGCGGTTTCCCCAACAGACATATGACGTGTTTTCAGAGCAGCAGTGTCCCCCGGAAAGAGGAATTTCGACGGCTTCTAATTGGCGAAGCAATTTATAACAATCACGTAATTCTGCATGAACTGATTTTTCAGAAAGGAATTCCATTCCCAATGAACAGATGGCATTTTTGATTTCGGAACTTTGGAACGACGAATCGTTGAAAATCACCTTCGATTTACGTTCGCGATACCAGGTTGGTCGAAAAATGCCAACAATTAGGCCCTAACTCCAGCATGTTCTAGCTTCCAGATTGCGCTCGCTATTTCTTTGATAAGGCCAAGGCTATAGCTCAGCCTTCATACACACCATCAGATACGGTAATACTCCACTTCCTAAGTATTTTTTTCTGATACTTAGTTAACGATTTCAGGATATATTACTGTCAAGGATACGAACGACAGGTATTGTTGAGACCCGGTTTAAGATCAACGGCACAGTATTTGATATATTTGATGTTGGAGGGCAACGAAATGAGAGAAAGAAATGGGTCTGTCAAGCATCGTATATTCGTAATTGGTTGCTAACACTCCAATTCCCCATAGATTCATTGCTTTGAGAATGTGACGGCGGTTATATTTGTCATTGCAGTTTCAGAATATGATCAAGTATGCGAAATTTGTGCTGCTTGCTGTTTATGTGCTAATTGCTTGCAGGTCTTATTTGAAGATTACAACAAAAATCGGATGAAAGAGGCACTTGAACTTTTCGAGGAAACCGTCAATTCAAAATGGTTCGCGAAAATCGACATCATTGTGTTTCTAAACAAGATCGATATGCTGGCTCGTAAGATAGTAAAAACGTCTATTGATCAGTATTTCCCTGATTATAAAGGAGGTATGAAGTTCCGATCATGGCTATGCCATTACATTTCTGAAATGCTTTATCAAGGTCGGGATCTCAATGCGGCTTCACAGTTTTTCACAGAACAGGTTCTGTCTAGAAATCACATGCCTTTGCGAGCAATATACTGTCATTGTACGACGGCTACTGACGAGGCCAACGTAATACGTGTTTTCAGTGCCGTGAGGGATATCATCCTGAGAAAGGTAAAACAAACTCTGACCATTATGTACAAGTCGCTGATTGGAGCATTTTTCCAGAATATTTCCAGGGTCGGACTACTGTAGTTCCGAGAGCAACTTCTGCATGCGTCTCCTTAGTTGCTGCACCGTAATCAATCTAGCAAGAGAATAAATACACTATACATTTTAGCAGCAGGTTGATGATCGGGCGGGACGCTAGCTCCCTGCCTTGATCCTAGCAGCGTCTGGCTTGCAGTGAAAACTACACCATACTGCTGCTGCTGCTGCTGCTTGCTTCTGTCTGGTCAAGTCTGAATGCCATGAGGAGGAGCGGCCCGTCACTTGGCTGGCAGCTCTTCCCGTCACAGAGTCATGGGAGTACCAAGGAATTGAGTGCGAAAGTGAGATCACTGTCCTTTCCCCTATTTTTATCGTTCAAAGAACCGGGGCATCATCGTTTGTATAAGAACGGTAAAGATGCCCAACACTGATAAACACGGCGGTATAGACCGACATTCCGGGACTGGCCTGCGAGGGGAGCCCAAGAAAGGCGGCGCTGGTGGCAAGGTATCTGTCGTCATCATCAACCCGAATCCAGCGCGGTCTGAGTGTTTCGTTAGGGTACCTGGGGTGCGCTTGATGATTTCACCGAGGCGCCGGCTGCAATCGACAAGGGTGATCCGAACTACGACCCACACGAGCAGGCAGCCAAGAATAAGAACAAGCACTAAGTTAAACTGACTGTGAGCATTAAGCAAATACAACATGTAATTTGGTGATTAGAGCATATATTGGCTATTGTTAAACCGGATCTTCTTCGTCGCTCAGTGATCCGCTCGTTCTTCTGATATCCGGAGGCTCAATCTGAAGTGGAGTCGCGTCATCTCGACATTCGAGATCGGGTGGATCGAGTTGGGGCCCATACAGCTCAACTAATGCTTGCTTCGTCCACTCTTCAATGGCCATCATCGCATGAGACAGATTTCCGGCTGTATCTGATGTAGAATCTTCAATAGCTAGCAGTCTGCATAACTGCTCTCTGGTTGCATCCAACAGTGAAGAAATTTGTTCACGCTCTTCTTCCAGCATGTCTAATTCTCGTGTTTGCTCCTCGATGCTGTGCGATAAACCCATTGCCACAGTTGACGATGCTTTCGTGTTCCATGGATTTCGCCCGTCGTCATATCTTGTCAAGGCCATCATTTCGTCTGACATCTTTTTTCTCTGTAATGATAGTTCTCGTACCTCTTCGAACTGTAGGATATTCTGTTCTTCATGCATTGCAAACCATTCGCACAGAGCATCGATATCGCCGTCCATGCCGATATCTTCGATGATGAGCTTCCAGTCCTGTTCGCGCTTCTTTAGCCATGCTATTGCTGACTCAATCTTGATGGAATCGATAGCATTACTCCAGGTACAGTGCGCCCAGATTTTGCATATTCGGTCGATTTCAGAAGCTTGCACTACTTCGGTAACTACTTTGGCCAGGTCTTTCTTCTTTGGACGTCGCCACTTCGGCTGATCACCGGATCGGAATTGCCGAAGACGTTCGTCAATAGCACTCTTTTCGGCAACTATAGCCATTATATGGCTCCACTCCTGGTGACATAGTATTTCCAACTTCTCGCTGCTTGTTACCAGATTCGTCAATGTGCATTGCGACTCCGCTTCTTCACTTTCAATCCGGTTAATATTAGAGAACAATGAGGAGATTTTGTTACGTAGTTCAACCTGAGCGGAGCCTTTGGCATGAAACCGATGGCGTAATATTTGGTTACTCTGAGATAAATCCAACAGGTCGACTTTCAACTGCTTCACTGCGCTTTGAATTGTACTAAGTTTCTTGTTAGCGATTGACAATTGCGATTCAAGCGAGCACGTTCTTTGGAATTTATGCTGCTCGTTAGATCTAAACTTGCCATAATGGTGATCAGATTGCATCAGCTCTGCGATTTCCTGGTCCAAATCTATTATTTGTGATTGCAGTTGCTGCAGAGTCCGATTCATCCGCTTGGTGTCGAACTTGACGTGGTCTTCCAGCTCCAAAAGCGAAGCAGCCCATTCACTTGAATAACTTCCTCGGATTGATTTGTTAACATTATCGACGTTTCTGATAATGTCCTTCTCCATTCCCTCAATATACTCATTTTTTTCGTGAATTTTCGAGCGTAAACCATTCTCCCGGGCTAAGCCTTTTGCAGTTGCGCTTCTATGAGCCTGGACCTTATGCAACGTTCTTGAGAGGGCATGCAAATCAATCGTTGCATTTTGGATGATATCTTTCGATGAATAGAACGGAGCCGCCCCAGGGAGAAGACTTGGCAGCATGCCATGAACGACGAGGTAAATATCTACCGCGAACAACTTGGTCGGTCGGTACCATAACGGAGATGCGATCTTTTTACAAATTGCTGTTTGGCAAGGAGGAAAATTTAATTGTGAGAACTGAGGTGAATGATGGACCCATGGTCTGTAAATGGCCTGCTTCGTTGGAAGATTTGATATACAGCAGGGGTCATGGTGCCAGATGGTGGCCGCCTCGTTTATTATCGTTACAGCCTTGCATGTATGTAATGGTGCCATCATGCCATCCGTGTCATGGCCAGAACGAATCATATTGCGTGTTGCGTCGTTTGAATCGGCGCCGGCTTCCCTGAGTTGCAATCTCTCGCCTCGTATCGCCGCCGCACGCCGCCGGCCGCTCGCGGTCGTATCTGCATCATGGCGACAGGCTATAATCGGCCTCCGACGTCACCCCAGTTTCCACCGCTGCCATCGTCGCGATCGCAATCGGCAACGACTGTCGGTGGTGTAATTGGCCCTACGACCTCCTACAGGCGTGCTGTCACTGCTGTTCCTGATAATCCCAATTTTTCACTCCTAGAGAATCTTCCAGGAAAGTTCGTGACATTGACTCGTTCAGAGCCCTTTTCTTGTGAAGTCTCCGGTCGCGTTCTTTTCGGAGATACTTCATATGGTGAATTAGAAAATGAATTCGTTGCCCGTTTATTAACCCGCGTCCTAAGGAGTGATTGGCATTGTTGACCAGTCGAATGATCAGCTGTGCATCTTTCAAACGCAGTCGCTTGACGATTTGAAAATCTTGGATCAACCCCGCCAGCCTTGGTCGCGTGAAGAGAATACTGGTATATCTGTTATTTTTGAAGGCATATCAGTTCATTGGCTTGACAGCATTGGGTTTAACTTCGGATCCGGAAGTTCAAAAGTATCGCGAGAATAGAAATCTTGAAATCCGTCGCGAAATTGCTGCAAAAATCGGCCCAGAAGGCACCAGCCCCACTGTGCAGAATTTATTTGATTCCTTGTCGAAAACCTTATCCTGCGCTTGGAAAGGCAACGACATTTTGATCCATGATGTTCGTATCCATCCTCCTTATCGTCCCGAAAATTGCATTGGCTCTAACCGAGTTTCACTGAGCCGTATCCAGAAAATTGTAATGTTTCCATGTGAATTGTCCCATTATGTATTTAGCCAGATTTAGGTTGCTGCTGAATGGAAGAAAATTGACGAATCTCCATAAATTCCATTTCCGGGGAGCGTAGTTACCGGTGTGGGCAGTAAGCATGAACATCAAGTCTTATCTTTATGGACATTTTTAATTGGTTTTCATTACTGCTGGATAAACTTTCAATGTTTGTGCTATCTACATTGTAACTCATGCTTATCAATGCTTAGAGATTTTGGTATATTTCACAAGCAGTTGAAGATCTCTTCGTCACTATTACGCTTCAGATGTTTTTGTAAAATTGTTTTTTTGAAAGATGTGGGTTAGAAGTATCTCATACACTTCGGTCGCTTCGATAGTTCCTTGGTCTTTCTGGCCGGTGGCGAAACCCGAAGCAATGATTATTGGCTCGGTTCCTTTGTCATCACGCCCATGCGACCCACATATAGTCTTGGCAGCATCCTCTGTAAAAGGTGTGGCATTCACCAATACTCGAAGACGGCAGATTTGAGACAGAATCGCCTTTAAAAAGAGATTCACATAGCCAAACCATTCTCCTAAAAATTTAGGATATGAAACCAGAAGCTCACACGGATCGTATCCCTAACATTTAGTAAGGTTCCGATTCTTCGTAATGCACATGAACCGACCGGCTTCTCGTGAATTGCCACCGTAGGTGCATAGTCGGGAGCGTCTGAATCCTTCAACCAGTAATAGTATGTAAACCAGGCAGATTTTTGGGCAATGCAGATAACTTCTCCACATCTGTCTTCGTGAAACATTTGCCGAACCCATTCAGGTGCATCATCATGATCGAACACAGACTCTATATCAGGTGTGTCTTTCAAGACCTTTTTGACTGCAAAAACGTCGCGCTTATTGGCGACATGTATCAATGCGATTTGGTGATCAGCTAGAGCAAACGCTCGTGATGCGCCACAATCAAGAGTATACCCATTTCGTTCTCTTCGCAGAGCCAGGAATCCGGCTTCGTTCAGAATTTTGTTGATGTGTATCGGAGTGCCAACTGTGCAGATGCCATATTCTGACAACATGATGACTTCTGCCTTCCTCTCCTCATAAAACAAGACTAAATCTTTCACGAGTTCGTCAATAAGACGCAATTCGGAAGCGACTACGTCTCCACTTTCAGGACCATGCTTTTGCAGGACGTAATCCAGATGCGGAAGATAGATGAAGCTAAAATCGGGATTATAATCGAGCTCGATTTTGCGAGATGCATCGGCAATCCATCTGGAGCTTTTGATGTTGCTCATGGGACCCCAGAAATTATGCAAGGGGAATGTCCCGAGCTCGTTTTGGAGCTGATCGCGAAGATGGCTCGGCTTCGTATAGATATCAGCAAATTTACGACCATCCTTCATATACTGCAGGCATAGTAAGAATACGAAATATCACTACAAAACGCTAAAGAACCTGAGGCCTCGGTGCGATCATAATGTCGATTGCATCTACAACCACAAGTCATTCTTCTGTATTCATCTGCCCAAAACATTGCAGATTACCGTCGTACATGTTATGCCAAGCACAATTTGCAAACGTGATTGCGCTTGGGTGACGCTCCTTGATGATATCATAAATTCTTTTCGACTGGACCAGCGCTCTGGATTGGTGCCAGTTCCTAACTTCTTTCATTGCTTTGTCGTAGAATCCATTTGCTGTGATCCCGTGCTCGCTTGGCGTTTTCCCGGTCAAAAACTATTTATCTATTGAAACTTGTATGCGGAATGACCATTGAAGACCACCTACGGTTGCTTGAGAGACACACGTTAACGCTGGAAATGCCCCTGTGATGTTTCGATGCCCTTTCTGCCAACGTTCATAAACAAAAGGTGTGTTCTGCTCGCTGATCAAAGAGTCACTTAGGCCGATGACGTCCAGTACCACCACTTTAGTCGTCATGATGCTACGCAGACGAGAACCAGATATCGCTTTAATAAAAGGAGTGATTATCACTTAGCTCGCACAATACCTTAAGTGGTATCATGAAACTGATTGATTGGCAACCTTTCCACTTTATCTACTTTGGAATTGGGATGATCCGCTACAAGTTTCACACAAGAGAACGCTTATGGAATCATATATAATGAAAATCGGGCAAACATCATGTAGAGCTTTCTCAGCTGAAGCAAGTCATTTTTAGTCGAATTCCAACAATTTGATTTCATTTGTTCATAATTTCTATCAAAAGGATGTTTTTTGAATTTGATCTGATGACTGAACTCTGTAATGAAGGTTTGGGCGATCTCGTCTGGAGCTTACATGCATTCCTCGACGAATGACGTCTAGAAATTTAGTTAATTTCCAAGATAATCGTAGCCTATTATAATAGCATCGTTTGACTTATTTCGTACCTTTCGTTGGCCATCTTTCTATCACGACGACGGTTATCAGGGACAGTTTTGTATGTGCGAAATCCACGGTCTCATACCATCTTTGCGAAATGTTATCCACCTCTGTTGATCACGCTATTCGGGAGACAAATGCTTTAATGACTCTCAGGAACACTGTTTTGACGACGCGAGACCAGGCTCGGGTTGTGGCCCAACAGGTATATGTGACTCGGCATTGAAAGCTACTTTTTCAATTGGCAGTACAGATGCAGGAGCTAGACCTGGCTCTGCGAAATGTTCAGATCCTAATCTCGACCGTCTCGATGCCTTTGCAATCGACATTATATCAGCAATTTTGGCCTCAGGTTGATGAGCGGCAGTCGACAAATTCGCCTGGTTTCTAATAAACTAGTACATATTTATTGTTGTTTCTTCTTCTCTATCGCTTTCCGTTCCTCTCGAAGTTGCTGGTGAAGTTCCTGAATAGTAAATCATCAAGGGGCTTAAAATGAAACAGCTCTAAAAAGATTACCCATCTTTGCCGACCTTCGGAGTCAATATGACGCCGATATAAGACGATGCTGCAAAGAGCGATAGCGGGCCTATTCAGGTTCTATTCAGTATTGATACCATGCGGTATCGTTTAGACAAACCAGGTATAGCAGGTGATCTTCAGACATCTCAACGCTTCTGGTGACCACGCCATCTTCCTCCGATCGCAGATGCGGATCACAAGTGCACTCGACTTCAGCCTGCAAGGTGACGATCGGATGCTTGTTTCGACGAGCCTTTTACATACATAAACTCCTTGTTAACACTCACCGCCTTTTTACACATATTCGTTCTAACACCTTACCACCGTCTGAAGCAAGCCGAGGCTGACTGTTTTACTTTGGATCTGCCAGATCGGCATCAAACTCAACAACTCTCCGCTTACTAAGAGATTTATTTTTTGAAAAAATGAGTTAATCAGTACATGAATAATAAGAAGAAGATACAGATTCGTGGCGGATGTTATGATTACAATCGCTAGAACACTTTCTTATACCACAGCAACAATAGAGGAAGTAATGTTACTGAGTGGCTTCGTGGGCTTCATGATTGCGCGCAAGCGACGTTTGGGTTCGAGTTCGGGCCGGAGGCATTTCGTATAATGTCGCGTGATGAGACCGATCTGCAGGAGTCGTCGTCATCAGATCGGGCCATTTTCTTGCAAATCGATAATATAGTATCGAACCCGGTTTTGTCTGCAGGCCCCGAACAGCATGAGACCAAAGACGTGTAAGCTCGCTTTTCCTTGTATCTCATTGTATTCATTGTAGTCAGGCCGCTTTCAAAGCTCGAGCAGTTTTTCGTCGATCTACATAATGTGTTTCTGGAAGAGAGCACCGCAAAAGAGAAATCCTCGCCAGAAGGCGATCTTAGTTTAAATGTGCCACAAAATCCGATAGTTCAAGCAGACCAGTTCATACAGTATGTATTGATAGCAGTCTGGCGTATTGTTAATAACAGTTTTGTTTAGCATGGCTAAATACCAAATGGATAATTTAGTCCAGCTTATTGATACGGTTGTAAACCGGACTGGATTAACATTTAGTCGAGTAGCGCCGACGTCTCGGCAGGCTCCATCTCAAGATGCATTATTAATGACAGCCAGAACCAAACGTACACATCTCCGATTAGCTTCCGAGATGCTAAGTAGGGGCGCCGCATCCATTCGATCCAGCTGCGAGATCTCGCGAACATCGGTTGACGACCTCAACAGAATTGGAAGATTTTTCCATGTCGTTCAAAATTCTAATGGTGGCATGGCTGTGAACCTCTCGCTGCAGCCGACCAAACCCTCTTTAGTCGCACTGATTCAAGGCGACGATGGGCGCTTCACAGCCCAGGGCGGTACCACATCCAATCTGATCGCCGACCTTAAAACGAAATTTCACGCTGGGCTTTATCGTCTCGTATATGACAGCATATCAACTAATAAGTCGTTCAAGATGCATCGCCTGGCTGATCGGATAGTGTGGAAAGACACTGATTTTACGGTCGAAATCAGTCCTGATTTAACAGTGTCGGGAACAGAATTCTCTCTGGCAGTTTCTGTTCGGCTCATAACAGACCTTCTGGTGGATTTACGAAAGCGAAACTTCGGGGAGCATTCGCAGCCAAGTAGTTCGCATTTTCTGCAAGTGATGCAGTTTATCGAGCACGAACATGTCTGCAGCAGACTCTCGTCTCTGTTTTCCAGATTGGTGGCATCACATCGCCATGTGCTGAATATCAGAGAATTGTATTCGGATTCACTTCTTCATTCTGGGTGGTGTATCAGTCTGAGGAATTCGTTCCTTGCTGAGGTCATTGTGGAAAACGCTGAGGTTATTGTTCGATGCTTGTCAAGCTCACCTTGCTCGGCATACCAGGCTCGATGTTGTAATATATTTCTCGTAGAGCTGGTAATAGTAAATGCCGTTCAACAACGGTTGTAAAACCAACTGCTATTTATTCAGTAAAACTCAGCGAATTTTAATCTATAATAACATCGCTTACCAATATTGATATGCGTATCGTACCGATTTATCTTTTTATTAACAATAGTAAATAAAAGTTTTTTCTTTTTACTCTCGATTTCATGACTGTTTGGATTGCTTCTTGTCAATCTTGTGTGCATTTGAATTGGGTTTTATAAAAAAGCCGCAAAGCAACCGAATTCAACACTACAGAGTCTGGATATCTTTACCAGAACATTCTGTTAGAACTGCATTCTCACACAATTTGCCTATCTGGTCTGGTTTGGTGACAAATTTTCGGTGGTGGCCATTGAAGCCAAGCAACCCTACTGGAGCCAAGCCAAACAAGCTGGAATCAAATGCATAAATGGCGTCTCATAACGAGCTCAATTCTCATTCACGAGATAGTCAACTTTGAAATAGGATAAAAAACGTTGATGCCTTCCACATCAGAACGCCAGCCAAGACTTGAGAGGCAAAACGCAAGAGCCTATGAACAGATTGCTGCCATAGTGGCGAAGGCTTCAACGAAGAACAGAGATCATGGTTATTAAGGAACCGGTTCGTAACGCCTACACTCCCCTGACCCTAATTAAACCCGCCTACACACCCTGACCCTAATTAAACCCGCCTACACACCCCTGACCCGAATTAAACCAAATGACAAAAGGTCAAACGGCTACTCTCTAGGGGCCCTTCGTCCATGTAGTCAGGTCAACTCCGTGTGTGTGACAGACAGTGGGCGCGGCCTCCCATCCATTACCACTCTTGTTCATCTCTGTGTACTCCTGAACACATTCATCCCGATCATATCGGCGAACATCAACTAATCACAGCCATTCGGCGTTCGAAATCGGCGACCCGATCTACCTCGGTGTATTAACCCATGTCAACAGCGGTTCCGATCGACTTGGGCGAGCCGCTTCTGGCTCAGAGTCGAAAAAAGAAACAGCCGCTAACGCTGAGGAGGCTGTTGAAACAATCGTATCCCGAGCGATGGCTCTTGTTTCTTGCTAGTATTGCGCTGTTCGTGTCAACTATCACGTCCTTAGCTGTACCAATATTTATTGGGCGTGTGGTTGACGAGTTAGTCAAGATGTCACGTGGTGAAGTGTCGAGGTCTGAAGCCAGATTTACCATTAATGAGACCATTCTTGAACTGGTCCTGGTTGTTTCTGCTGGCGGTGTATTCGCATTAATGAGAGGATATCTATTCACGCTTTCTGGGGAGCGGATTGTCGCTCGGATTCGGAAGCAGCTCTTCCAGAGCTGTATACGGCAAGACATAGCCATGTTCGACAAGACGAGAACTGTATGACTCAAACGGATTTATTTTCGCTGAATTTTATTTAAATAATCGTTCAGGGTGAGCTTGTCAGCCGATTAGCCTCGGACACAAGCGTCTTGAATAATGCCATCACGAGCAATCTCAGTAAAGCGCTTCAGATGTTTGCCACCGTCAGCTTAGGATTAGGTACGTAAATATAGGCGTACCTGTTTACTGGCTCTTATCCAGTCTTAGTATATCTGTTCAAACTTTCAGTCCAGCTGTCATTGCTGATGATGTCTGTTATTCCCGCTGTCACCATAGTTGGCAGAATATACGGTCGCTATGTCCGATCGCTATCGAGGCAAACTCAGGATGCTCTGGCGCGTGCGTCGGAAGTTGCTGATGAGTCGTTTTCCAACATTCGAACTGTCAGGGCTTTTTCGAACGAGCAGTATCAGGCCGCTATTTATAACAAGCGAATCGACGAGACGTATGAACTCGGTGCTCGGGTCGCTTTATTATTTGGTTATTTCGTGGGGTTTATGGCAACTGTAGCTCCTCTATCAACAGTTTTCATATTATGGTCTGGAGCTATGCTCGTATTGAACCAGACGTCGCTAACAGTTGGTCTGCTGACAAGCTTCTTGCTTTTAACAGTAACCGTTGGGAAATCTGTTGCCGGCATATCCGGGCTGATATCAAACGTTTATAAAGCGATGGGTGCTAATGCTAAAGTTTTCGAACTGATTGATCGCCAGGAGCGAATATCTCTTAGCGGTGGAGTTGAACCAGAGAATTTTGTCGGCAATATTCGTCTACAAAATGTGGTTTTTACTTATCCGCAGCGTCCCGACACGGCTGTTTTAAATGGTCTTAATATTGAATTCCAGTCGGGCAAAATGACAGCTCTTATTGGCCCTAGCGGCGGCGGCAAATCGACTATATTTGCTTTGGTCGAACGGTTTTATGATCCATCATCTGGACGTGTCACTTTGGATGGGCAAGACATTCGCGGTATCAACCTGTCCTGGTTACATAGAAAGATTGGTCTGGTATCTCAAGAACCCGTTTTGTTTGCGTGTTCCATTCGAGATAATATTGCTTTTGGAATAGAAAACGCTTCCATGGAAGACATTATAAAAGCAGCAACAGCAGCTAATGCTCATGATTTCATCATGAGTTTCGATAAAGGTTATGATACATTTGTTGGAGAACGTGGTCTTCATCTGTCTGGCGGCCAGAAACAGAGAATTGCTATTGCAAGGGCTGTTTTATTAGACCCCAAGATTCTCTTGCTGGATGAGGCTACTTCAAGTCTAGATGCAGAAAGCGAATATGTCGTGCAAGATGCTCTAGATAAGCTAATGAAAGGGCGTACTGTCGTCGTCATCGCACATCGGTTATCAACGGTTCGAGATGCTAATCTTGTAGCTGTCATTGATCAAGGTCGTGTTATTGAGCAAGGAACACATGCTTCATTATTAGAACATAATGGCATATACGCTCATCTGGTTCGAAGGCAGCTCCAGTGATCAAATTCAGTATTCCCGCGCGGCGT
Organism: Polymyxa betae; assembly: GCA_003693705.1. Taxonomy (NCBI): domain Eukaryota; phylum Endomyxa; class Phytomyxea; order Plasmodiophorida; family Plasmodiophoridae; genus Polymyxa; species Polymyxa betae. The sequence continues at coordinate 195,374 of RBZT01000588.1, forward strand.
GCTCACAGCCTTCCGGTCTGCATCCATCTCAATGCAGTATTCTGATGCTGTTTGCCAAAGTTCGATATATTTACAGAAGAATTTGTATATATTCATATAAAGAAACGATTTAGTGAACTTTTATTGTCGCAGTTGATTGACGCATATAGTCAGCAATTCATGTCGACGCCAAGACGTTCTTCGAGGCGTCAACAGAATTCATCACCTCGCCTTTCAAACGACTCATTAGTCGCATCGGTCTCTTTGAACATTGACGGGGCCGATGCTAATCCTGTCGAAGCTGCCCAAGAATTAGATCCAGGGAGGCGGCAGCCTGAGGTATCTAACTCCCGGTCTATACCCCAATCGGACATCGTAATCTTGGCAGTCAAATTCAAACGGATGCTTGCAACTTAACTTGTGTTAACAGATTAACAATCAGTGTGCAGCCGACGGTTATCGTGCTTTTCTGGAAAACCAGGGGTCTGTTGGCAGTAACGATCTGCAAAATCTGGAGAGGCAATTGGAAAGCGCTATCGACACATTGTGGCAGAGCGCCGTGATTGTGGAAAATTTCACAGACCAGTCTCAAGAGAAAATTTTTCATGCAAATATTCGCAAGTACATGGGCTATCTTAGTAATATTTCCAAGATCGCATCGAAAATCGACATCGAAATCCCAGGCCGTGTTCTAACGTCGGTTTTTCGTTGCTAATTATGTTGTCCGTCATTCGTCTAATTGGAACTCAGAAAGATCGATAGCGGTGGTAACCCAGACTTGGTCACAAAAGAACTGGCAGAGATTTGCAGCGCCAAGAACGACGAAACTCGGGGCAGGATCTTTTCTACGCGAATATTTCGAGACATTTTTCAAGCGGAAGTTGACGCCTGGAATGAGAAAGCTCCTCTCGACGATGATGTCATATAAAGTGATTATTTACCGATGGCATTGTTTACCTTTTTGTTTCCCATAGGAATTCGTACAGGGACGTGCGGGAAGTCGATCTGGGCCATCCAATGCGGCGTCCAGCGAAGGTCAATGGGATATAATCGGCTCGTTTTCCATCTTAGATTCACACGTTGCTCTCTTTGAATCGATTTCAATGATGCTCCATGTCTCATCATTGCCTCGGTGGTCTGCCGATCATGCAATCGCATTTGTTTTTCATGATTCAACTGTTGTCGGAAATACTCTTTCTCGTTATTCCTCATTGCGACAACTTGTTCAGGTGTTGGGTAATTTTTGAACGACGCTTTTCCTTTGTATCTGTCTTCAGGACGATTCAATATCGGGCTTGCTAATCCAGACTCAGCTTTGACCAGTTGTTGGTTCAGATCCACTTGTAGCAACTTCTGTCGGAGTGTTGACCTCGACCTTATAACCGCACATGGGATATCGGAGCGGTAGGTTAGCGGCTGTTTCGAATTTGTCTCTTCAAATGAAAATAATTCTTTGTCTAATTCGTAAATCGCAGTTTGTAGTGGATCTGGGGCATTGCTTTCTTGGCTAATTTGCATCTCTTCTGCATTCCTGGCTAGTGAACGGCCGCGTGCCACAGTCGTGCATTTTTTACACTATAAAAGATTTAAAGCGAAACCAAAAAAAGCGTGCAAGTTTGTTGTGAAATCCTCTTGTGTACGCCGAGACGAAAATATCTTATACGAACATGGCTGCAATCGATGATCAGCGACAAGAACCCGGCGCCAAGCGGATCGCGCCGGGATTGTATCAGCTCGCTGAACTCTTAAATCCCACAAAACAAGCGAATCTGTTTCGATCGCTGCGATCGGCTTCGACTCAGATGCGATACAATCCCAGCTCCGTCCTTCCAGCAACAGAATCTTTACCGATTGCTGGCAGCAAACAATCGTCGGTTTGGAAGACACCCAGAGTCGTTGATCCCGATGAACTTCTACCTCCTTGTCGAATTTTAAAACGGCACCAGATTGAGCAATTGGTGCTGTTGAACACATGGAAGAATGACGACCTGTCGATTCCGTTCGAATGGGTCAATATCTGCGATAAAGCTGCCGACCTAGTCCACGACATTCTGTCGCCTTTCTTTCCCGCCTTAATTCATTCGAGTAAGGGGCAGCACGGCTTCAGTCTGGCACTGCTAATGGCGCACAGACATGTATTTCACCAACGACCAGACTAGGTTTCGATCGGATGCCAAACTGCCCGGCTGGCGAGTTTGGGTATCATTGGGCTGTAAAGCGAACGTTGCTGTTCATGCAGGTGCGAAGACGCTAAACTTGGAGATGTTCTCGGGCGACGCATTGGTGATGAATACGTCACCACGATATAATTTCGATATAGCTGTGATGGCCATACAACTGGGCACCTGTCCACCATCATTAACCAATATAGATGTGCGACTTCAGAATGGCAGATGCAATCTGATCCTGGCAGAGGATGCCAGACACGATACGGTTCGCGATAAAGAGCGACTTCTGCGGAGAACATTCGAGATCCACAGGAAGAAACTGTGGAAAAAACAAGCTCCGTTTGTCCAATAAGCATGCTTTGGCCGCGAAAAGCTGCAAAATGTTTATCATGATATGACCCATCTTCGTCCACCATCCTCAAACACGGCACGAATGAATCCCTTTTGATGAAGCGTGTCGATCATTAAAGTAATCATACCTTCAGATTGGTCTAAGGTTTTCACCAATGATTGCAATGACTGTTGGAAAGTCAGCTCTAGTGAAGATGAAGAGGACAGTCATGTTTACCAGCGGTTGTGTAGTGCTCTTGAAACAATTGAAAACTTCCATGATTTGCTTCTGTGCATAACCAGATCGATAAATACTTGGAAGCTTACTGAAGTCCAAAAGTGATGACCGGTCAGCTTCCAATAAGGTTTTAAAGCGAATCTCATCGTCTTCAGACTGCAGGGAAAACGAGTCAGTTGTATCTTGGTTTATCAGCGCGCCTATATCAGCTAGTTTCCGAGTGGATGGTTTCGGTACAGAAAATGAGATGGACTGATCCAAATCGGATCCATCAAACTCAGCTGGTTGAACGATAAGCAAAAAACAACAGAATGGGAAACGACTATCGCATACGTAAGCGGTCGGAAGGAAGCCGTCTTGGGGAATCAGATTTAACGGATGAGATAAAAGACAGATCCAGGCTGGACTTAGTCACGGCATCTTGTCGAGCCTGATTAGGATCGATATTGAATTGTGGAGAGTTCAGAGTTTGGCGGAATGGAGGTGATGAGAAATCGGGAGTTTGCAGGCATTGACTGATTACAGTATTAGGCTTGGCAACTATTCCTGAGATTTGCTTACTCAAGACGAGAATTAACGATTTGCCGATTACACGTGGTAGATGACATATCGGGTGTTTTAGAACTGGACCTGAACCATAGTTGAGCTCATCGAGGATTGCTCAGTGGATAAAGATTACTCAATCCTTGGTGTGGCTTCAGATGCAGCTGCTTTCTTTGACGTTAATAATGGCGATTTCAAGTCAGGCGTAAGCCTAGATAACATCTAAATGACGGCACCGGCTGCCCAAAACGATGGAAGTACCCAAGCGATAATGGAACGCCAGATTTAGGCTTTGAGCTAATTAACGGTGAAGTCAATTGAGGCGTCAGATGCGTTGGTCTATCAATAACTTAGATAGCGTTGAAAAGGCAGAAAACCCCAACCTATCCGATTTGTTGATTTGGAATCCTGATTCCAAAGGCAATATCTCAGGAGAAACAAATTGAGGACGATGATTCCTGGCATAAATCAGTATTTCTTGTCAGTTACAAAGTAACGCTCAACTCTTTTGAACGTTCTTCAAAATCAGCCTCATTGGGCGTCTCCTGAACTACAGGCACAGCGCTCGAGGCATTCTCTGATCGACACTAAGCCGAAATTGAAATCGACGAGGTTAGGATGATAAACCTGTTGAGGATCCCAGAGGTTCAGCAGGCCGATAACCAGCGAAGAATTGAGTCCACGTTTGCAGATGTTGGCTTGCAGAACGTATCGCCTGCGTATACTGCTGTGTAGCACGATGGATTCCAGTAACCACGGATACGATCGAAGCCAGATGGACATCGATGCGCTGCAGATCGGAAGTGATGGCAATCTCTATTTCTTCCACCGACTCATACTGATTCATTTGGGACAAGCGATGGGGTGACGGGGTCCCCCAGCACAACTCCTCAACAAGCCAATTGAATATTCCGCCACTCTACTGTATACCCAACTTTCGTTTATTAATTCTTGGCGTTGATTTGTGATGGCGTACTGAATACTCGAGAAGTCAGGCTGTCAGAATGGGCTTGCGATCATTCGAACTGGCTACCGATAAAATCTGAATCATGCCCATGACCCTTCAAAGGCATCGAGGTAATTTACCAACATATTCATATCCTTTGGTTTAATGCACGATGCTCATAGGCAATGTATTCAGACTATCTGGAAGGGTTTTGAGCACCTGCTTGTGGCCCTGATGCCCGTCACACGTGATTTAGCCAGGGGAGATGGCGGATCTTCAGATACAGGATATCGATTTCGAGACAGTTCGAACATGCAACGATGTCAAACGGTTGAAGGTCATGATCCAGTTGCTGAAGGATGAACCTTATTACCCCGAGCTGTTGGCATCTGCCATGGATCGCTTAAAGGAACTGTCTCCGGATTCGGCTCTGGAGATGTCTCCAGCTTCGTTTCTTGAGATCCCGAATGCCTCGGATCTCGTCTCCTTTCGCGATTGGATCTCAAAACAAAATCGAATTGATGAGGAGTATACTGTCTGCACCATTTGTTTCGGTCAGTTTACTGCTTTTTAGGATATGCACAAAAAAATCTGCTCCAATTGGTAGTACCGCCCCTGGAGAAGTTCCAGCCACAATTCAAGCTAATGAGCACAGGGCACAATATCTGAAAACAATCGGAAAAGAATATTTTAAATCGCAGGACTACAGTACTGCTGCCAAATATTACACAAAGGCTATTGAAACAGCCCCACCTAATTCTGAGACCCAATCAGTTTGCTATTTCAATCGTGCTAATTGTAACTTCCAGCTGAAACTATGGAAACAATGTGAAAAGGACGCCACATGTGCTCTCGAAATCAATGCAGAGTACATCAAAGGTAATATTGGAATCTCTCTGAGTCAGAAGCATTCACTGCTGCTCAATAGCTCTGTTTGTGCGTGCTAAAGCAAGAGACCTGCTACATAAATTTCAATTAGCTATCGACGATCTTAAATTAGCTTTGAAGCTTGATCCTGAAAATGATAAGATATCTTCGTATCTCCAAACAATGATTTCAAAAGTTCAGGTCGTAACTGAACAGAACTTGGATGCATCAAGTTCGTTCACAAGACTAAAAATTGTTGAAGTTGAAGAAGATGATGATGAGGGTAGTATTGTTATCAATTCAAGAGAAATTTGAAATTTTCAGAGATACCACTTCCAAAGGTTCACGTTCATTCGACACTGGCGTAGTCTGTCAACTTTAATTCTGCAACCTGTTTTGCACTTGAGTATTACCAATTATAAGCCAGCACCGCTAAAACACTCACAATCTCAAATCCTTTTGCCTTTGCTGGATCATTTCCGTTAGTACCTGCATTTGGTTAGCTGTGACAGTTTCTTGTCTTTGTAACCTTGAGGAAGCAGTCAACCATGTTATCTGATAGAATTATATGAATAATAACCATTGTGTCCCCGTTTTCATGAATTCAGAATTCTTCATATCGCCAAGTCGATTCTCTTTGAGAAGCGTGCTGATAATGTCTTTCTCTTGGTCTATCCAGCTTGTAAATTCCAGTGTAATACCTGATTTGACAATAGAGATGAATCTGTTATGATATGAACGTATTTACTCTGTAGATCTTTATTGCCTGCAGTAGCAATCCTTTTGGTCTCATTCAGTTCGCAAGTTAATTTTGCAATCTGTGAACTAGCAGCGTTCTTCGAAGCAGCAACCCCAGCGATCTTCCGTTCGATATTGAGCAATTCTGCTTCAAGTTCCTTCACCTGCTGAAATGTTATCACGTTAGCCTCCATTGACTTGGACTACTTCTTGTGATGTAGCGGCTTTTTTCAAAGAAGTAGCTATCAGGGTTTCAAGCGCATTCTCATGCTGACTGATTTTCTGTAAACTGGATTCTTCTAAATACCAGCAATGGTTTAGCATAGTGCGGGTTTACCAGAGCTCGACCTGCTCGCATTGCGCTCCCTTAGCCTTCTGCTTCGCTAAAGTGTTCTCTTTGAGCAAGAATTTTTTTTTTGCCTCCTAAACCGCCTCAAGACGCTAACATGTTGCCAGTCTCATTATACATCTACGTTCATCGGATTGGAAATGTCACATAATATATGCCTCTTGGCCTCTTGCTGATACAGCCCGGAAAGATCGGATTTAACCTGATCAAGCTTCTTCTGCAGTAAACATGTTTCAGCGGGACGCCATTCAATTTCTACATTACGACTTGGTTGGAAATCAAGCACTGCCTGGCCACCTCCCGTCTTTGCTGGAGATCAGTACGTAGGCTATCCTGCAAATGCTGAGCGGCATTGATCTGCTGCAGCTCCTTCAGCATGCGTGCCATAAGGTCAGCACTTCGACTGCCCTCATCAATAATCGTCATGGTGATATCCAAACGGAATTGCTGAATGAAAGAGCAGCCCCATCCCAACCCCAAAAGAACACTACAACATTTACCGTGATTTGAAGTTTGACAATGCAAATACATTAATGTTTATTACAAAAACGAAAAGTGGTCTTCGTTTGCTCCATGTACTGAGTATCCTCAATTGAGATCAAACAAGTCGTCGTCGTCGTCATCATAGTCCAGAAATCGAGAGTCGAAAGAAGTGAACCCGAAGGAATCTACAGACCCGCCTGACAGGCCCCGTTGCCCATAACCAGAACCGACCTCGCTTACAGAGGTTTTAGACAACCCAGTTCCAATACCATATGAACCAACTCCAAGATTGCCCATAGAGGTTGCAGACAGCCCAGTTCCGACACCAGATAAACCTATTCCGGCATTGCTCTTAGAGGTTCCAGATAAACCAGTACCGACTCCAGATAAACCGCCAACATTGTTCATTGAGGTTGCAGATAAGCCAGTTGCGCCACCAGAGAGACCGGCTCCAACATTGGTTATAGAGTCTCTGGATAACCCAGTTCCGATGTTGCTCATAGAATTAACTCCTCCATAGCCTCCAGAAAATCCACCCCCGAGGCCAAACGTGTTCGAGCCCAGTTGCTGTCCTCCAGTTCCATAAAAGTTCGACGACGATCCCGAAAAGACACCACCAATCCTGTATGGTTGCGACTTCACCGAGTAGATACCTCCTTGTCCCAATGAACTACTGCTGCTTACACCAAATCCAGTTCCACCATAACCTCCGACTCCGAAAATTTTGGAGCTGGGGCCCTTTGCTCCAAGGATGTTTCCACCACGTAAATACGAATTTGACGAGAATGTGATGCCGCTAGTGGGATGGTGTCCGTATAATTTCAGAGAGCCAGCGCCGCCTGGATAACCACCGCCGTATTTTCCTGCCGCTATGTGAATATGGCTTTTCGTGAATGAGCTGGGACCAGAGCGCTTCGAGGAGGCTTGATTCCCAAACGACGAGAATGCCTTGCGTCCAGACTTTCCGTTCTTATGAGCGCTAGTTTTCACACGGGCAGAGTTGGATTGGTTTTTCGATGCAGCATTGGCTGCTCCTTGGTCATGTAGGTTGAGCTTATTCTGTGCTGTACGTGATCGAGCCTTCAGACCCTTGTTTCTAGCAGCAGCCTTTCGGGCTTCGGAGTCCTTGGACGATGACTTCGCGGAGGCAGTGTTGTCTTCAAAGCTGTTTGTAACATCGCTGGCTTTCTTGGAGTAAATATTGATGTTCTTGGCCCGGCTGTACCTTTTAGCATGCTTTTTCGAAGCCTGAGCGTTTCGTTCCTTCTTTTTGGCAGAAGCCGAACCTGCTGCCTTGTTATACAGATTCTTACTAGCGTCATTGCTATCTAATGCCTTGCTCAGTTTCTTGTTGTGATTCTTATTCGCGGATGCCGCCTTCAAATGTTTCTTCGCAGCTGCGTCCTTGTTCGCTCCTTGTGAATACTGATCATACCCCAAGTTATCAACATTGTTCTTTTTTAAGGAATAGCCATTGTTTGAGCTGCCTTTGTAAGCCTTGATATCCATGGCATCGTTATTGTCATTGAAGTTTCCATCACCATAACCTTCATGGTGGCCATGATGGTGGCGATGGCCTCCATCAACATGGCCCGCCAACGCCACCATCGCCAGAAGCGTCATGGCAAAACAAAGAGTCATCAGAGACATTGTAATTTTCATTCAGGCTGAATACAGTAAGTGTGAATTGTCGATTTTTTGGTGGGATAGCTCCGGTTCGTTGCCCGCTCGCCTCCGGTTCCGAGCACGAACCTTCCTCTCATGCCGAAGTTGCCACATGTTTTGCAAGCATTTCCCCTGAGCCTACATCAAGCCAGCTGACCGACCAAATCGCCAATCTGGAACTAGTGGCTCTTAGGGAAGCGACTGCCGGTACCCATCTAACCTTAGTTTTACGTTTTTAATGTGCTAACTGTAACGTAAGAGTATTGCTCTCCTGTCAAATGGAAAATCTCACTCTATGCTCTATGCTTTCTATTTACTAAGTTTGTCGAGATTAGCCATCTCTTGGGAGCATTTCAATGAAAGGGCCTCGAACCTCCTCACATGAGCAGAGAACGGCCTGGTTGGACAGCTACTGGTCGCCACATCGGCATCGCTCCCCCATGGGCTCTTGAGCTCCGGTCTTGGTGTATACATCTTTGATCTAAACGGTGGCGCTTCAAGTATGTTTGGAGTGTATGCTGGAGGATTAATATTCACTTCCGACCGACCCGGAACCAGCTTCATGCTAGCGAGCTGAGGATCTTCGGGAATTGCTCGGATCTGAAGCGGTATCGGCTGCGGTTCCATTATTCTCGGTACTAAAGAGCCATTCTGAACCATGTGCGATCTGGCAGTTCGTTGAAGAGGAACCTGTTTGAGCTCGGATAGCTCTAGATTGCGCTTGTGCCAATCGGTGAGCTTGTCGTGGTCGGGATGGTCCCAGACTGTCAAGTTCGGAGTGGATCGATGCAGCGGCCGACAACGAGTCGATAATTTAGTGGGAGATGCCGGCCTGGCAATGGCCATTAAAGTCGCTAATCGAGCCGCCTCTGAATAACATTCTTTTGAAGGCTCGTCTCGATCAAGAAATGGCTCTTGAAACTCGACGACAAGTTCGCGAAAACCGTTCTCGCTACCACGCTCACAATTGATTAGTAATCGTTGGCGACGAGCGTTGACATCAACACCAAAACTTGTCAGCGAATTGGCGACCTCAGCAGCGGTACGCAAACCAAGATGGAGATCTTTGAACAAATTTCGTAACAGGCCTCGTGAAACTTGGGTTGTGTTTGCCCGTAGTTTGCTGTTTTCAGAATCCCATTTATCTCCAAAGATCATATATTGACGAGTATGATCGAATGAAGTCGATGCAGGCAATGCCACAGGGTTCGATGATATTAAGTCGAAATTATATCTGTCACCATCTGGAATCGTCAACGCATGGAGAAGCCTAGCCAACGACAAAGGCGGCTTCCTCGCCGTTGTGTAGTATGCATTTGTCAGATGGATCCCTTGGGCTTTCAATGCAGCGCTTAGCTTGGCTGTAGTTATCTCGCCCAAGTCGTATTTGGAGAAGAGGTCGACGATGATTGCCCGCTTTGAATGGACATTGAGCTTCAATTCGAGCCCGGATTGATGGCAGAACTGGCCAGAAATCCCATCGTGACCTACATCAGCCGGTTCGGTAACAGCCATTTGCATTCTTGTCAGACGTACATTTGATCGATCTGGTCAAGGTACAGAAGAAACAAGCATTGTATGGAGACAAAAATTATAACTAAGAACCTTTCAAAAATTAAAATTCAGATTAAGACAGCATACAAAAGACTGGTTATTCTTGGACGGTCAGTAAAGAGGTTTACGACCGATCAACGTCCATTTTATCTTCAGATGTTGTAGGAACATTATCCACGATATCGTCTTTGCGGTTAGACAGACATGTCAATGAATGAAATAACAACGACATATCCTTCCTTGTTGAATCCATACGGCGCTGTAGCTGATCATGTTTTTCATTCAGCAATTGGATTTCTGCTTCAAGCGTTGATATGTTATCCGCCGATTCCCCACGGCTTGGCAGCTGATTGTAAGCTTGGGCCAGAAGTCGATATTGATCGTAACGCCCTTTGGTATCATATGCCTCTTTCAACTCTTCTCTTAGCACTTGGATCTCCTTGGTTACGGAATCGATCAGGGCCGTATATTTATCATGTTTTTCAGCATACGTTGCGCGCTCTCGCTTGGCGGTTTCAATGATTGTATGTGTCTGTGAAATATCGAAAATTAACGTATCCAATTCCGCCAAGAACTCGTCGTTTTTCTCGATGATATCCGGCGACAATAATCTCCTAGCGAGGGACAGCACCAGATGATCGCGAGCGACGAACCTTTCGGCCGTAATCTGATCTGCGAACGCATCAGGAACCCCGACAACAACACAGCAAGCTTCGACAACGACCTGATTCAGACAGTGAAGTCGCCATTGGAGACCTTCTAATACAAAATGAGCGTATATGCGCACTTAAACATCTGCTCTTTCAAATTCGATTCGTGTTATTATCCTTTTAAAATTAAGATAAACGTCTCAAACGTCTTTATTGCTTGGCTTTACATTGCTAGGTAATTGGGTAGGCTTGCCGAAATAGTGGTAGGTCGGTGGGCCGGTCAGCTGGCGGCGACGGATGCCGGCGGTGAACTTCGGACCGGGTGGTCGGGCAGGAGATTATGGCATTCGGAACGTATATCGGCCCGAATCGGAACCGATCGTTATAAAGCCGACGTTTTACGTAGGTCTGCTGCTCATTCCGATATTTGCTTGTCGACAGCAACAAAGAACCTGAACCATTGTCCAAGATGCGTCTTTCCACAGTGACTTTGTTGCTCGTCGGGGTGGTCCTGGCGTTGAGCGCCATTCCAGCTGAAGCTGGTATTGGACTTGGACATGGTGTCAACAGCATCCATGGGCATTCCGGCTCCGGATCCAGCAAGGCTGCCAATGAAAAAGCCGCCCTTGCTAATGCTGCCACCAAGAAGAACGCCGCTGCTTTGAACAGCAACTTCGCCCAGTCTACAGCCGCCGCAGCCAAAAACGCTGCTGCCAAGAAGGCATCAAAGGCAGCTGCCGCATCCCAGGCCGTCAAGAAGCACATCAACAAGAACGCCGCCGCAGCCGCCGCGAAAAAGAGTGCCGCCAGCAAGGCTGCCGCTTCCAAGCTGGCCCAGCTGAAGAAGAAGGCAGCTGCCGCTTCTCGAGTTCGCACGGCCAAGTACAACCGCGCCAAGAACCTCAACATTTACTCGAAGAAGGCTACTGATGTCGTGAACAGCTTCGTCAACGAGGCCGCCACCGCGAAATCGGCTGCCGCTGCTGCCGCCAGGAAATCAGCTGCCGCCAAGGCCGCCGCCGTCAACTCCGCCAGGACCAAACGGGCCAACAACCTGAACGCCGCCAAGGCCGCTCGCAGCCAAGCAGCTTTCAAGTCGGCAGCTAACTCAGCTCATGTCAACTCGGCAGCCAAGAAGGCGGCCAAGAAGGCTCACAAGAACGCGTTCAACACCAACTTCGCAGCAGCTAAGAAGGCTGCCAACAAGCGCGCTGCGTTCGCCAAGTTCCACAAGCACGGATTCGGAAAGACAGGATATGGTGCTCATTCTGGTGGCTGGGGAGGTCTAGGCAGCATGGGCTATGGCATCTGGAGCGGCGGTTACCCATCATCGGTAGGAGTATATGGACTTGGCCAAGGAATTGGTCATCTGGGATTCGGTGCTGGTAGCGTGGGCAGTTTGGGAGGAGTCGGCCTTGGATTCTCTTCCATGTATTAAATCGTCCAAACGTTAATACAGTAAAACTGGAATGTTGCGATTTGGTGATTCTCAACGTAGTCAGCTGGGCCGATGATCTAGATGCGGATTCGTCACTCTCAGCATGTAGAGTTGGCTAGATCTCCATTTCAACAGGTATGCCCTAGATTAAGCAGTTAGCAGCGACAAGAATCATGTAAAGTCGAAAATGAAAGGAAGAAGCCGGGGCACCTCTTTGTTTAAAAGAGTCATTTTTGGATGGTGTTTTATGTTTTTTCTTTATAGGATTTTGGAGCCCCCGCACGGCAGTTCTATTCGCAGATCTAACATTAAATAGGAACCGAATAGCGAAAAAACGCCACACTTTCCGTGCGCTCGTTTTGTTCTCGATCGCAGCAAAACAGAACCAGATCTGTTCTCTGTTGATCGAACCAATTCAATTTTCTCGCATACATATTACATACATGATAGATTTGAGAGTCATATCTTTGACACAAACTGCGGAAGGCTTTCGTGGAAATGTGAAATCATGATTCTAATTATTCAGACACATTTACCGTATTTCAAATGCTATTTTGGAATAGAGTTCGACAAATAGAATTGCGTTGTGTGGATGCTCTGAGCCACATTTGCATCACCGACAAAGGCACAAATGTTTCGAGGCCCAATGGAAAATCGATAAAACCGTCATAAAAGATAATTCTTCATCGGGTGAGATACCAGCTGAGAAGAGCAAGTTTCGAAAGTCCCATGATGCCCTGAACACACCAAGAAGCAAGACGAGTCACAAAGGCGTACGAAGCTCCGAATCTTACCTAGTACGAGCTGCTGTTCTCACAGCCCAACTTAAGAGGGAAATGTATCGATGACATCGATACTATAGCAATTGAGACGGGGCAACGCACATCGATGTCTTAGAGCAAGCTCGAGGGTGGCATTCGGTCGTCACCTTACTCGGCAAAGAAACATCCAGGACCGAACACATGCAGGTTGGGATGTTGATCTGCCAGAAAATTCTGGTGACTACAGCGTCTCAAATCTTCACAAAAACATCGATCTCACAACGTAGCTATGCATTAGGGTTTGGTCAAACCCTAATGCCATCATGACTATTGACTATGTCTCAGTGTTCGCTCCTACCGATAGCCAGTGTGTAAACCCTGCATTTACCTGTTTTTCGTTCAGGTAAATAGTAGCTCACAAACATCAGCTGCGACACTGAAATTGGAGTCATGTGATTGCCTTGAAGAATTCGAGGTTTTTAAAGACAAATGAAGACTGAAGACTATTGCGGACACAGCAATTTGAATGGAGCCGAGATGGAAGACAGACGGGCTACTTCATTTCGTACAGATCTCAAGCAGTGATTTGGGTTTCTTTATTACTTTGTGTAGTTATGTTAGATGAACATGTCATCTGTCAAAATCTTCCTCAATGGATTATAATAAACGCACCAACCCAGTTCAAACCTCTCCCAGTTTCAGGGCATCACTCTCAGCTCCGGGTTTTCCCATCAATTGTCGGATCCTAAAATAAGAGTGTTCTGTGATTTTTATGTCCCTTGTTAGAAATTGGTTCCCAATGTGAGAGAGGGAGAGATAATAGTGGTGAAATTCTGCCCAATTTCATTGATCAGATTCGATCTAAATTTGGAATCGAAGATGCGGATGCAACGACTGAATGACCCAGATTCCGGCCGGAACTAATCTTGCTACTCATCTATTGATCCTGAGTGACTAATCCTGCTTCTCATCCATTGATTCTGAGATTAAATCCAACCCCATATATAGAGACATTAGAGGATTTGATATATTAGAATCATTAGCGCATCGATCATATATAAGATGGATATTAGTACGCAATTACATATATACACAAGAGCAGATTTCAGATTTGTATCCCTTTTGGGTGACTGCGAGTCTGCGGCCTTCTTAATGACCGTAAAGGGAGTCTCC